>NBIV01000271.1:0-98617 GCA_003194525.1 Gracilariopsis chorda
GCACATATGCGCCTCTGCTCAAACCCAACTTCAAATGGCAATGTGATTGGCTACTGCAAATGCTATATGCATTGTATAACGTACAAGTGTTATGGAGCGTATGGTACTGGATTGCGGATATGCACAAAGTGGAGCAATGTGGTTGGTCCAAGTGTGCGCGCAGTAGACGGTTGTGCTGCAATGCCGAAGATGCGAATGGGAGCTGTATTGGGTGATTTGGGACAATGTGCGTTTGTGGGCTGCGCTGAGGGGTTGGAGTGCCAGGATGGAAATTAATTGTTGATTTTTTAGAGCTGCTTCTAGATCAATGGACTGGCAATCGATTTGCTGCATTGATTTATTTCGTTATTTGAACTTGTGACCCTCTACATTGTGCGCACTTTTCGTGTACACCTGCACACACGAATACCGTGTAGTGTAAAGGTGTAACCACCGCCGTCGCCTGCTGCGACGACAGTGAAGTGTGTGCGGTAGGGTAGAGGCCTGCTGTCGAGTAAAACTGGTCGACCAAGGCGGATTACCTTCCTTGTTGTATTTTCTTGTTTCTTCTTCCTCCTTTCTTTCTTCCCTTTTGTTTTCATAACCCGCGTGGGTTGCGACAGGTTATGGGCCCAGAGCGTCGACGTTTTGCAGACGTCGCGCTCTACTAATATCTCTTTGGCTTATCGCGTCAGCTACTAGCCTCCCTTGGACGTCTCGTACAGATTTTAAAGCCCCTCGCTTTGAAGTGCGCAGAGCAGGATTAGTCGCAGAAACTGCATCTCACCCGGAGAGAGTTACCAGAGACCGGAGGATTCGGACCTCTAGGTTAGCGGGGATAGTATCTCCTGCCAGTACGCCAGTATACTCTGGGCGTTGATTACCCGAACCCGCCTGTGATCGCGTACGAGACAGGTCTCGACAAGCGTAGTAGACTTGTTTAAACGGGCTCCGCTGACGTTTTCGCTGTTGAGTGTTTGAGATTCTTCTCCGCTCCAGTGTTTCTGGGTCTTTGTGTAACAGAAGCCTCGAAAACCCTCCTTCGGCTTCACTACATTGTGTGTATATCACTATATTTGGCATCTACATAGTTGCTTTTGTTGCTTTTCTTTGGTTCTAGTCCCGTAGGAACCATTTCGGACTCCAAAGTTGAAACGGAATCCTCCTATGGAATGAAAATTCCTCGTTTCCATGGTAAGCGTGGGGATGATTATATGCTGCGGCGTCACCTTCTTCGTGCTGCATGCCGTACTAATGGTGTGTGGAATATCGCGAATCTCCCTGGGGTTCAATCTACCACAGAAAGATCAACTAAAGACACAACTACCGTAGGTAGTGGCACTGAAATAGCAACTCCCCGTATCATTGCGAAACGAGAAAAGCTTGTGGTATCAATCATCTGTGCTCTTGGTGATGCTCCACTACGCGTAGTCATGGACGTGGATGATGATCCTGCACGTATGTTGCAAACTTTTGGATGGACGTTATGCCTCCAATAGGACTGTATCTAGAAGTGCAGTGCTGACAAGATTGTTCCAATTGTTGTACAGCGGTGAGAACATGTTCCAGCTATGTGGATCAATACACGCATTGTTCGCTCAGTTAGACCGTATAGGCAAGGATTCTGCTATAAGCCGGAGTCTCACAAGGCACCTATGCTAATTGCTTCCATTGATCTGAAACAGTTCGTTGGAGTCCACGGCTGCTGCACTACGTACCAAGGACATATCGGAACTCACTTGGGACTATGTGGCAACCACTTTGATGGATGAGTACAATGCTCGTCTGGTCAGTTTCTTCTAGTTCTGGACGTACGCGAAGTCGAAAGAGGAACAGAAGCAAAGGTTTTGGTGGTTCACGTGTGTCCTAAAACTCTAGTCACACTCAAATCAGGGACGGAATTGACTCTGATGATCGGCCAAGTACAGCTGGTAGAGCATACGTGATGTCCACTAACCGGACTTATCACTGTGAATTATGTGATTGAGATGGTCACAAAAAGGACAGATGCCATGTGAATCCCGATAACACACATAATCACTTACCCAAGAGCAACCTGGACAAGCTTAACATCAAATCGAAGAGCAAATCTGGCGCGTCCAAGTCTTGCAATAAGCCGGCTGGTAGTTCATCAAAGATTGAGGTATGTGGTATGGCACTAGAAAAGTCTTCCATCGTACCTCCCGACAGTTGCAATGTGGACACCTATGCCGATAGTGGTGCTTTTTATATGAAATGACGTTGGGCTTCGACGGAAAAGAAAGGGAAAAGAAACAAAGAAAATAAAGAGTGAAGGTTGCCAGGCTTGGGGCGAGTTTACTTGGTACTGTGACTTTCAAGTCTTATATGCCACCTCTAGTTCGCACACCACTACAAGAAAACCGTACACCACTAAAGTGGGGGACACCCAATACTACTAATAACAATCAAACATAACACAATAAGGTTGCACCCACTGATTACAGCTTAGTACAACCATGCATAACAACATTACTACACATAAAAACTACGTACACCAAGTGAACCAAGCAGACAACAATGCGCAAGAAGTGAAACCAGACATAGCAACAATGTGCCAGCATTTGACAGCACTGTGTAAACAATTACTTGCATCATCATGACTATGACAAAGCACAAATTCACATGCCACCGCATCCATGTACATACCCTAGGTGTATTGCGTGCATGGCACGTGCTTACTTGCACAACTGCAGATATGCAACACCTGCATGTACCTTTAAAACCAGATGTAGCCACACATATTCCTAAGAACAAGCCCACTCACCTTATGCCAAGCGGCCGGTTCCGTGCCCGTGACCATACGATGCACAACACTTGTAACCAATGCATTGCATATTAGTATATGCAGTAGCCAATCATATGCCCATTTCACGTTGGGTTTGAGAGCACACGCATATGCGCTTTTGCAATGCAGCTCTCAATAACAGCCCTCCGTTATATCAAACTTGTTTCCAAGTGCTCCACCATGATGTCCCAGGACTACCAGGCACTCGAACATGTGCTAACATCAACAGCTTCAACCATAGTCCGATTGATGCGCTCTGCAATAGAATTATGTTCTGGGGTATACGGTGGAGAAAAAAATACCTCCTGGAGACCATTCTTGGATTCTTTTGCAAAGCAATGTACTCTTCTGCGTTGTCAGAGTGCAGTTTTCGAATAAGCACATGCTCTCCTCCAAACCGTTTGAGCTTTTGCCTCACAACTGATAATGATGATTGAAGGTGATAGATGAAGTTGGGCTTTGACTGAAATGAGAAAGAATAACAGAAGTAAAAACAAGAGTGAAGGCTATCAGCCTTGGGGTGGTTTAATTGGAGATGCAACATCTGCAACTTATATAGCACCACTAGAGTGAACTACAGTTACAGGGAAAACCCTAACCATTAAGTGCGGACAGCCAGTACTACCAATCATATTCAAAACATCTAACCTACTTAAGGATTGCTCTGACAACGAGCAAGTTGACCCCTTAGAATAAATCAATAAGAGCACATTTATTTCCCTCCAAATGACTAGCCAATGGTAATCAAAGTATTTGTCGTACTGGAGCGAATCAGTCGACCACGTGTATGATCTGTCACGCTCGACAGCCTCAACTTCTATCATCCCCGTTGAACCCGTCTCACACGTGGATATCTCTGACGGCCAGCGAACAGGCAAATCCTTTCTGCGTCCAATCACGCGGTAGTCTTCCAATTCTGTGTACACGGTGTCCATTTTTGGGCCAATGGAGCTCAAAATCTCTTCCAAAAAAACCCAATTGACATTGCCATGGTGCATATCAGTGTGCTTCAATGCAGCCTGTATGATGCACATTTTTTCCAATAATGTTCCCAAGCGCGGTAGAATAGCATCCTTGCGGTCACGCAAACGGCATATTTGTAGGTAGCGAACCTCTGTTTGGGACATATCGGCCATGGTGTTAGAGAATAGTTGAAAAGAAGAAGTAGAGTAAACTAATTCAGGTAGCTGCTTGGAAAAAAGTTTTCTGCAACTTTAGGGTATGCTCTAGCTTAAGTACACAATCTTCAGCACATTAGACAATAGGTAAAATAGAAACGTAACGTATTCAAACAACAAAATTAATTACGTACAGTACAACCTACGTATACCCTTCTAACAAAAATAGTTATAGTTTACGTAGCGCATACGTAAGGTGGGCAGTATTGCAAACGTATACCCTTCTGACAAGTATAGTTTTATTCTATGTAGTGCATACGTAGACCATACAGTTCTAGAAACGTAGAACGCTGTACCAAGAATAGGAACAAACTATACGTTGCATACGAAGGTAAATCGTACTCCATATGTATTGACGTCTGAAACCAACACCGAATAAGAATGCAATGCAAATGTACCTATTAAAGTACTACGATTGTAAACTCTCCACGTACTGATGGTGTCAGGAACATATTGAGACAATAAAGACAATATTTATACGTATACGTCAGGCGAGAAACTATTATGCAACACCAGTTCTCTACTTAAGGGGCAGAGACGGTTCATGTTCCATGGAAAGGTGATTACCAAATCTCTCAACCTCTCTCCGGTTCTCTCAGTCCGACATGAGTTCTTCTTCGCATCGACCCTCATCACGACGGGGTGGTCGCCGGTCAGGAGCAGGCCGTTGTCCAAGAGAGAATATACAGCCCGTGCATCAACGAGACATAACCGATGAGCTTGCGCAGGTGGGCTTAGGAACTAGAACCGAGCTTCCTTAAAATGTTATGGAACCTCACAACCCCGAAGAGATATACTTGAACTCCTCTCATTCTTCCGGTATTCAACAGGAACGAGATAAGACGGTTATGCGGTTCGCTGGGAGACCTCGCCAAGGCATTCACTACGGAGCAAAATATGTCTCGGATGCAAGGGCGAAAATATTCGTCAAGGCCTCGCACGTCCAAGCTCTTCATATCCGGAGTACCAACCAGTCACTGGCACACTTCCAGCGTGTTGTGGGACATGCGGTGCAAACGGCCATCGAGCACCTCGGTGTCCTCTCAAAGATTCGGGATGGGTGCTTCGTATTGGTATGTGCAAATATTGTGGCGCAGTTCTGCTTGGTGCAGAGACCGAAGGAACATGCTGTGGATATAAAAGCTCCAGATCACTTGGAGTTTCTATCAGACGAGTGCATACCAATTCCCAACTTGAAGACATATATCGCTTGCGTTCTTTTCAAACGCTCTCAACACACTTAAATGTGTTATTTGCAACCGTTGTCACATTCATGGATATGAAGTACGTTCGGGGTGAAGGTCCGTCATTTCTTCGACTTCAAGGCAATGTGTCTCTTTCTGTTCCAGGCAAGGACGTGCGCTACACATATTTGTGGTCGAAAGGTCCTCCCAGTCTTAATTCACGGGATTATTCTTCTTCTTTCACAAGAAGAATGGTGTTTAACCCGAATGTTCGATACTTGGTTCCAAAGTTGTACGATCTCCTGCAACCAATACCAGATATTGTCCGACAGAGATATAGAAATTTGTTCAGACCAGGCGAAAGTGTTCGAAGGAGATCAAACGCGGACGAATCTACTCTGGACATCTCTGCAGACGCTATTCAGGAAGGAATAGTTGTCTGGAATTATCAAGGTGCCCATGAAGCCCGAATTGAGGTGAGCTCTGGCGCAGGACCATCACCAGAAGACAGCCAAGGCCGACCTCTTGCAATGAGAGCTTTTGTAGTAGAGCCAAGTGGACTGTTCAGGTCAGAAGCCCCAGTTGCCCAGCTGGTAGGCCGAAGAGAATCCCATCACACATCAACCGGAAATCTCCGACGTCGAGTTGTCAAGTACAAGCGTTTGAAGCCTGACTCAATGGAAGCTGAGAAGGGAGCTTTTCCACTGCTCTATCCTTACGGTGAGATTCAAGCCCCGTATGATACAGCAACATATATTTCATCGAGGGATGCGAAAAACCGAGACGAAAGGAGCCTAACATGGGCAGAACACTCTAAGCGAAGACTGTAAACCGATAGTGTGCTGCTGAACTCTGGTACTCTTCTTCAGAAATGTTTGCTTCGTACTAGCACAAACATTGAAGACTTGAGACTTCGTTACTTGGAAACAGAACAGATGAGAATGGTTGAAGAACGGGAGCTGCAGGTTGGAACCCATAGCGGAACAGATGAACTTGGCCCTCCCGGTAATCAAAAACACTCTCCGGCGTAGTGGAGACAAAAACGACTGGATGTGCAAGCGATGGTAGCTCGACTGGGCTCCCCGTCGCTTTTCGTCACAGTGACAATGAACGTATGGCTGGAAGAGATGAAAAGCCTTAGTGTGGACAACGAAAACACCGGAGCATTTTCTCCACAGGGAGACAGATGAAGTTCTTTTGATAGGCCAGACCTTATTGCTAGAGTGTAGAACCAGTATGCAATTTCAATCATGAAGGATCTACAGAATAATTCAGAAGAGCTCTTTGGCTTGAAGTGCACTGGGATTGCCGCCAAACTTGAGTTCCAGGAGAGAAATACTCCACATCATCATATTCTTCTTTGGTTGGAGGGGGGCGTCATTGAAGATCCTGAGATCATTGAAACTTTGATCAAAGCCGAACTGCCTCGGGGTGACTCGACTGAGGACCAGGAACTCCGGAAAGTGGTGAAGAAATTCAATATGCACAGACACTATCCATATTGCCATGGTAGTACCTCTGACGGGAGGTGCAGATTTGGATATGATCGACAAGAAAGTGTGGCTGAAACAACGATAAATGAGTACACAAATCGAGTGACCTACCGAAGAAGAAGGACAGAAGATTTGAAAGTGGTTCTGTACAATCCAGATCTCACAATGAAGTACAAGGCTCACATCAATGTTGAAAGAACCAAAGGTGGCAGCGCCGTAGCATACCTGATGAAGTATGATTTCAAGAGTGCCAAAGAACAAGATTTGGTTGTATGAAGTCGAACGGAAAGCCAATCAAGTGCACAGAGCGACATGCTTCAAAATGAGATCAGGGCGTACATGAGAGCGAGAGTGGGGGGCGCGGTTGTAACTGCATGGAACCTCTTTGATTTCAGGCATGTTCGCATCCATCCACCTGTACAGGCACTTTACATACATCTCCGTGGAGAGCGACAGGTTTTGATTTGAAATGTAAGACTGCCTAGACGTCTGAAGTCTTCCCTGCTGGAAAGATATCGCAGAAGACCCTCCCGGTATATGGAATTGGACTACATGACATACTACGAGACTGTACGTGTATACGATAAGCTACCCCGCTCTGTACCAGAGTCTGACTCCACTCGGGATGGAGGAAGTCCACGAAAGTGCGTAGTGCAGCGATCCAAAAATGATCGAACTGTGACTCGAATTAGAATTGCTTCTCCCGCAAATCCCGAACTATTCGCTCTTCGAATATTGCTCATGAACTCTGCATTCAGCTCCTTTGACGATCCGAAACGTGTTGGGAGCGAATCCTACTCAACTTATAGAGAAGTGGCAGTAGCCCGCGGACTATATATCCATGGTGACGATTACGAAACGGCTTTTGATGAGGCAGTAAGATATACCATGCTACTCATGCTGAGCTGCGTTACTTGGTCGTCACTTCCTTTCTACAAGGGATAAACCTTAAAACCGTGATTGAAAAGCACGAACTAGCTCGAACTGCAGATATAACCGAGTGAAACCGAGCACAAAGAAGAGAAGAACTACTTCGAAGAATCATTGAGATTTCGGAGAGACATGGCGGTTGGCTTATCAGAAATGATCCATTCTTTCATCATACTGTATCAAAACTTCATCTCAGAGAGAGCAAACTGAAATTAGCAGAGGAACAAACTGAAGTACGTCGCAGCTCTTCTTCGAGGTCCAGGCGAAGGTTAAAAGAGAGATATGATTATCTGAAAGAAGGCCAGAAGCAAGTTGTTGACAAAATAATGAGAGGAATACAATACCTAGATAGAATGGGAGAGTCTGAAAGACGCAACACACACGGAAGCGTTTCATTCTTACAAGGACGAGCGGGGACAGTGAAGACCTATCTCCTATCTTTGCTGAGAGATATTGTTGAGCACGAAGGCTTATTGGTGCAGATGACAGCCAAAACAGGTATTGCTGCTGCCCTATATGAAGGCGGAAGAACTTTACATAGTTTGCTTGGATTAAGAGTTGATGACAACAAAGATTCGCAGAGTACAGAGCGTCGGACACTTTCCAAGTACGGACCACGATCACAGAGAGCAGAACTAGTACGGAAGACTATTTTGCTGGCAATAGATGAAGCTTCAATGTGCCCGAAAATGTTCTTCGAGATTGTAAACACCGTACTGAAGGCCTTAAGAAACTCTACGAAAGACTTTGGAGGCATGGTCGTAGTTATGGCAGGCGATTATATGCAACTGCTTCCAGTCGTTCCAGGAACGAGAACAGTATCCGAAAGGGATGGAACAATTCGTGTTATTCCAGTGAGTCTCCTACGGGAGCTTCCATAGTACTCTTGCGAGCTTTGGGACAGAAGATTCAAGGTTCTTCGCCTTACGGAACAGGTTCGTCAACAAGATGATCCAGTTTTTGCAAAAGTTTTGCTCAGTCTTGGTCGTGGGACGTTTCCAGTATCTGCAAGGCTTCCGCTTATGTCTACGTCAGATGTACACGATGCAAACAAGTTGCTTTGGAAATGGTTTACAACACGGAAGAACGAAGATGTCAAGCTCAACCGATTGATTGTTGCGCCAACAAACCAATTAGTAGAGCAACATAACCAGAACGCATTGGAGTATTTCCCAAGAAGGATGTTTGACTTGAAGTCTGCAACGAAGAACGTTCCCAACCGACGGCCACCCGGTGAAAACGTTCACACAAATAGTATCATTGGACCTGAACTGACGTATAATTACGTTCCAAATGGAGTCCCGCACCACCATTTGAAACTGAAGTTGGGTGTTCCTGTTATCGTGATTCGAAATGTACTTCATCCGCACTTGCTGAATGGAAAGATGTTCATCGTTACCAGCATTTATCGCAGATTGATTCGACTTTCGGGCATTGATGAACATGGGGAAATTCAGCAAAGCTTTTTACTGCACCGTATTGACTTTGTTTTCGAGTTTGCATATGTGAAAATCAAACGTCGACAGTTTCCTATCAGATTGGCATTTGCGGCAACCGTGCATAAAGGGCAAGGACAAACGCTGAAGAAAATGATAATTGACTTTCGAACAAAATTTTTTTCCCCGGGTCAGGTCTACTTTGAAATTTCGCGTGTCAGAACATCTGATGATATGTTACTGCTGCATAATGAAGACGAGACGCCTCGAAATGCGCAGGATTTCTATCCAATGCCAGTGAGCATCAATAACCATGTACTCCAAGAAGCTGTAGACTTTGTAGAGGGGCGTCACTAGTTTGACATAGTTTAGTTTATGCGTAAACCAAAATTTGTGTAGATATCTTATGCAAACTTTTGGCCGCGACGCGAAGCGCCGCCTGCGTCCGAAGGCCGCTTTTCCTTGTAACTGAACTAATCAATGCAGCAAATACATTGCCAGTCCCTTGATCTGGAACCAGTTTTAAAACGTTCAACAAATTCCACCCTGGTACTCCGTCCCCGCATCACAGCACGCGCACATTGTCCCAAATCGCCCAACACGCCACCCAGTCCCATCTTTGGCATTGCATTACACCTTCTACTGTGCGCACACTTGGACAAATGGCATTGCTTTACTTATGCATATCCGCATTCCAGTACCATACACTCCATAACACTTGTACGGTATACAATGCATATATCGTTTTGCAGTAGTCAATCACATTTACGTTTCGCGTTGGGTTTGAGCAGAGGCGCATATGCGCTTTTGGAGCGAGGGGCTCCAAAAGTGCTGTTTGTATCCTGAAGGTTTGGGTTTGAAGCATGTTGAGGCCTTCTGGGGGGGTAGGCCAGTCACTCGACCACTTCCAGACTTCAACAACGAATGGCAGTAAAACATGTGCTTGTTGAGTGGCGGTGACCATAGTGGTGACAGCAAGCTTAATAGACCTCTGAGATACATGAAACAATGAGTTGGGTACAAACGCAGATGCAGAACGAAAGAAATCGGAGGTCACTCCGCTGTCCACCTAGGTGTCCCATCCATTACACGCAGATAGGAGCACCGTAGACTTCACGACACCCATTCTGGCGATATCAATCTTGGATCCTCTTCTTGCGGCTTTCCTATTGGCTTCGGACTTGTCAGCAGAACTAGCTCTGAGTTGGTCCAACATGACCTTCGGTAAACGGTTGTCTGGAGTGTCAGGGTTCATGTGGCATCGGTCCTGTGTATGACCTTCATGTTCGCAAAAGGTGCAATGATCACCGTGTTATCTGGTAACAGCATAAGCACGGCCATTGGACTCGAAATTGGAGTTGGAAGCTGATGTGTTACCATAATTTTTGTGCCTATTTGAAATTCTGTTGCGTCCAAATTGACGGCCGTGGCCCTTACCTCGGTCCTTTTTGCGGTTACGTCCATGACTAAAACTGGTAGAGACAAGTTGACGAGCGTTGTATTCGTCAATCAAAGTGGTTGGCACATAGTCCCACGTTAGTTCCGAGATCTCCTTACTCCTGGGTGCCGCAACAGTTGAATCTAGTGAGCAGTTATTATCAATAGAGGCCAACAGCATTTGAGCCTTATTTGACTCTGGACTGGCAGCGTCCTTCATCATTCGGCCCAATTGTGAGAATAACTTGGCAAAGTGGTCCACATATTCCGACATTCTTTGGCCACTATACCAAATTCGGAAAAGTTTAATCTGTACAGCGATACGAGATATCCTTCGATTGGATGTATAACGTGCATCTAATAGTTTCAGCATACGCCCAGTTTTATCGTTTACATCCATGAAAAAGCGTATGAAGGCATCTCCAGGTGCACAGATGAGGATTGCACATCCGTTTTTGCGTTTTGCCGTGAGTCTGGAACTGCTCAGAGCAGCACTGGAAGGTGATTCTTGAGTCAATGTAGCCCCATCCAGTGTTGACGCCACTATATTTCAGACACCTTCGATGCGACACACTGCACGAAGTCACTGTCCCCGTAGGCGTATAAACCTCACTACGCTTACCATGAAATCGTGGAATTTTCGCACCATAGTTTGTTTCAGTCTCAACGTCGGAGTCAGACATACCTCCAGAACGAGCTGAATCACCAATGAATATATGTTTCGAAGCAGATTGAGGGACGGAATGCTTCTCAGAAACAGATTTCTAAGATTGGGAATGCGTTGAATCGGATTATCAGCCAAACTTTGTAACTGAGATCACAGTAATAAATGAATATCCCAGCGGAGTAATCTCAACACTCAACAGCAAGAGTGCCAGCAATGAACGTGTGAACAAGTCTCAACGCCCGGCTAGGCGGGTCTAGTACGCGACTCAGAGGTGGATTTTGGGTCTTCTACACCACGAGTGTCCTCAAGAGCAGCCTGGTTGGCTCATTTGCGTGGCTTTCCATGTTGGAAACTGAGGCTTCTTTGTGCAGGCAGTCTGGTCAAATTTCGAGGTCTATTCATCACCTACTAAACTGCCGCATGGGTAGATAGCCACTGGTGCAGTTACTCAGAGAGGAAGTTCACCTCCAAGCAGGATGTAAGAAACAGTTGAACATCTAAGTAGGATAGGTTTGAAAAACAGTATAAGTAGCTGTACATCTAGCTTGATCTGATTAAAAAGAAGAAGGTAGTTTCCACTACGGCACTATACCTTGCCCATTGCAACTGCACAGCATACTGGACAAAATAAGCTTAACAGGTTGTGGGCTCCTTTTTAAGCGGAGTGCTTATGTAGAATTATGGACAGCGCTCTTGTGGAACGGTCTAAGCTACGTGTTCCTTCACTTCAGGCTGACAACTACTACATGTGGTCCCGGGAGATAGAACTTGTTCTACGCACGAAGGATGGTTGGGATTTACGCAACGGCACTGATGTTCTGGATTAGAATTCTAGTGGAGAAGAAATGCAAAAGTATCAGGACAGTAAGGAAATTGCACTGTCATGTGTTCTGTTGTCAGTCGGGGACTCATGTGTTGCGTCGTTCATTGACAACGAAAACCATGCAGTCGTTTGGTTCACTTTCAAAAACAACTTTGAAATGGTGTCAAAGCTCAGTGTTGATGGTCTACTAGAGCAGTATCAGGAGATTCGTATGTCGGCTGGAAAATCATTTATTGAGTACATGAACCAGCTGGCGGGGATTCAGTCTAGGCTTAGCAGCATCAAAAAATGCCTAAATGAGGAAGAAAAGGTAAGGGCACTGCTGAGACGATTGACTAGGGAGTTGATGAGACGGTTGAAGCGATACAGGCAACTAAAAAGACATTCAGAGATGCTGTGCCCATGATTATTTCTAAGGAAGCCCAGCTAGACTTGAGTCAAAGCAGAAAGTCCGGGAATGGAACGGCTAATGTCGTTCTTGCGAAACAACGGACGCCTATCCTTGAGAAACAGTGATTTATTTGTGACAAGAAGCGTACTATTGAGCGGTACTGTCCAGACAACCCAAGAAAGAGAAATCAAAATGCCACTCGAGGTTCTCATAAGAAGAGTGAGCCGCATAGAAAGAATTTAATAAGCCAGAGCAGAAATCGTGGTTATAATTCATAGCAGCTGGACTGGCTGGAGGTGACAAAACCTATGCCGTTGGCAAGCATAAATGTTACCTTGATTCAAGAGCAAGCCAGCATATGGTCAACGACATCTGATTATTTCATGATTCTCTCAAGAACTTCTTACTTGCTACGGTATCTGTAGGCAATGTGCAGTAAGTAGAAGTGAAAGGAACAGGGAAAGTGAAAGGGCGGGGAATATGCTTTGGGAAAAAGACGCAACATATCTCTCGGAGAGTTCCAATATGTTCCCACACTGATGTGTAACCTTCTATCGGTCAGTTCCATCCGTCGTAGGGGATACTTGGTGGCATTTTACACCCAGGAAAGCAATGATGGAATCTGCGTAATTGCTAATCAGACCATTGGCAAGGTAATGGCACTAGAAGCGGGGTAAGAAGAAGGTCTGTATGAGATGGTCTTTCAGCCTATCGATAAAACGTCTTCTTTTATAAGCGAGAACAAAGAGGTGACTATGTTCCCGCATGAACTCTTGTGACACATAAGCGAAGAGGGAAGCAGACAACTTCGAAAGGTAGTAGAAGGTATGGAGGATCTGAAGTTATCCGCTCTGGATTTCTGTGAGGCTTGTGATGTTGGAAAATCTTCAAGAGCACCAAAAACATTCACTAACCCCAGAAAGAAGGCAAGAGAAGTCATGGATCTCGTACATTCAGATGTCACGGGTCCCATAAAGAAGTCATCCTTGAAAGGAGAAAAGTATTGTGTAACTATTTGTGACGATAAGAGTGAGTTGTGTCTATTACGATTTACCACAACAAGATCGCAGGTGAAAGAAGCAGTGAGAGGAGTGCTAACAGAAATGGAGCAGTAGTCAGGAAGTAAGCGAAGAATATTTCAGTGTGACAATGCAGGGGAGTATCTGTCGCAATCCTTCCGTAAGTGGTTAAGAGAAAACGTAGCTCAGTTGGTGGCCACTCAAGCATACTGCCCGGAGTCCAACGGAAAAGCAGAGCGACTAAATCGAACCCTCAATGGTAAGGCTCGAACGATGCTCGCTGCACTTAAGGGCACCCCACATTGAAAGAGATTATGGGCGGATGCAATCAATACCACTAATTATCTCCGTAACAGGAGATAAACTAGCTCCAATACCGTTACACCATACTGGGAATTTGTGGGAATCACTCCTGATGTAACGAATTTATGCGCATTTTGGTTCACAGTGCTATGTGCACATAGCCGAAAAGAAAGGAAGTCATTCAGCAAATATGACATAAGAGAGTGTAAGGGTATACTTAGTGGTTTTGAGCGGGGTTCTTGTTAAAAGGTTTTCTAACCACATTCAAAGAAAAGTGAAGTGTTGAAGGACGTCAGGGTGAATGAAAAAAGAGTGGAGTGCTTGAACAACATCAAAGAAACGAAGACGGAATCTCTCGACTTATCATCGGTAAGACGTGTATAGGACACGATAAAACCGGACGCCAACATGGGTTTACCACAAGTCAAATCAGAGCACTCTGTAGTAGAAGAGCAGTTTGATGAGGAGCTATCAGAATTAGACATTGACTTGAAGCTGCTCATGCATTATCTATTTCCTCCAAAATGTTCTGGAGGAATCCGGTAACCTACCACAAGATATACCCAAAACGCTCTGGTGGCGTTAATGATTTGCAAGAGGTTAGGAGTATCTCACAACGACGTTCCACACACGTTCATGGATGGTGTTTGTTAAAATGAGGCACAGATGTGAAGGCAGGAAATGAAGGAAGAAATGGTGAACATTAGAGAAATGAAAGTTTAGACCCTTGTTAAGCGATCAGAGGATTGCAAGCCTCTGGACAACAGGTGGGTGTAATTCAAGAAGAATTAGGCTGAGGGGAACATAAATAAATATAAGGCCCGACTAGTGGCCAGAGAATTCTGTCAACGAAAGCGTATTGATTACAACGAATTATTTGCTTCTATGGCGAGATATGCAACGCTATGGACCATGTTTGCAATGATGGTGGGCTCAAATTCCAAACTCGTCCAATTCGACGTACGCGCGGTGTTCCTACATGCAGAGCTCGAAGAGACAATTCACATGTCCCAACGCGATGGTTTTGTGCAGAAAGGTAATGAAGAACACGTCTATCTTCTTCAAAAGTCTATTTATAGTTTCAAGCATGCTTCAAGAGCTTGACAGAAGAAGTATGCGCAGATATTGAAGGCATTGGGTTGCACAGAGTCGAACGCGGATCCAGGATTGTTCTTTGTGCACTCAGGAAAGGAGAAGATCTGGGTACTGATTTATGTTGATGACAGACTTGTGACTGGCGAGGGCAGAGACAACATTATGGCCTTTCTCAAAGACATTGGTCAGCATGTTCAGCTGCTCATCGATTTCACACCAAAGAAGGTCCCGGAAATCATAATGAACTACTTTAACAGGCATGAGGCGCTATGTATCCACAAAAAGTCGATGGTTGAGGCTTTGGTAGAGAAGTTTAAAATTACAGAACGCAAAGCCAGTCTACTACCCAATCAAAGATTTGACATTTATGCAGGGCAAAGATGCATCTGAAGGGGAATTAGATGTTCCCTATCGCAAGCTGGCAGGATTTCTGATGCATGGTTTTACAACAGTTCGCCCAGACATTGCATTTGCAGTGAGGGTTCTGGCAAGGTTCATGAATGAATACATGAAAGAACATTGGACCACAGCAACGGGAATAGTCAGATATCTGCTAATATCAATCTACTACCAGATCAAATACATCAAAGGAGCCAAAAAGAATTTAGTAGAATATCCTGATGCAGATTTCGCTGGAGATGACGCGGAGAGGAAGTCCACGAGTGGTTTCGTACTCATGTGTGGAGCAGGACCAGTAGCATGGAAGAGTAAGAAACAGACTGTGGGGGCGCAGTCTACACTTGATTCATATTACGTTGCAATTTCCTTCGCAGTCCGTGGGGCAATCTGGCTGAGGAGGCTATATGCAGAACTACAGGGACAAACACTATGCCGGGTGACCCTGTTTGGAGCCAATCAGGGAATGATAGCACTAAGCTTGGATGAGTACTATAAGGAACGATCAAAGCCCATTGATGTGACATATCATCTTGTACGAAGTGCCGTTCGACGTGGTATTGTGAAGGTGGAGTATGTGAAAACCAAGAACATGGTACCAGATGTCCTTACCAAGTCATTGGAAAAGATGGTGCACAACCGTGACGTACATACACTACAACTCAGTGAAGTGTAGGAAGTGAAAACAGGAGGAGTGTTGTGCCGCAGCAAAATGCTGCATTAAGAAAAACATCGGGATAGTTTACCATATTCTGTTTGGCGCATTTGCGTGGCTTTCGACGTCGGAAAATTAAGCTTGTCTGCGCAGGCAGTCTCGTCGAACCTCGAGGTTTGTTCATCACCTACCAAACTGCCGTATGGGTAGATAGCCACCAGTGGAGCTCTTCAGAGAGGACGTTCACCTCCAAGCAGGATGTAAGAAACAGTTGAACAGCTAAGTAGGCTAGGTCTGAAAAATAGTCTAAATAGCCATAGATCTAGGTTGATCTGGGCAAACTGGAGAACGTAGCTTCAACTACCGCACTACACCTTTCCCCTCACAACTGCACAGCACACTGCACAAATTGAGCTTATTATTCTTCGACTTCTTTTGCCCCTGATTCATTGTGTAGTTCAAGAGGTGACCTCGCATCATTTCGCAAAGATCTCTAAAACCTTGCACAGTGTATCTCTCTTTAGATTGAATCTTATTTTCCACATCTTCTTGAAGCTCTTCATCTTTATACAAGAACATGCTCTTCTGTAGGCGATGAATCTTCACCTCCGTCTGTACGGCAAAACATGGTGGCCCAGAGTTATGCCCGGCACGTGCTGCCCACATTAGATGGCTTTATCAATTGACCCAACCACAAGAAAGAGCCAATATGTAGAGCAATTTGTATCTGCACAGCCTCTGAGCGAGGTGAAACTTGAATGATTAGATACCGACGTGGCATGGGTACAATTCAGGCATGAGTGAACACTTGGAAATTTTGGGTAAGATTCGATATGAATTCTATTTGGTATTCTTGGAACCATTATGGATGATTTGTATAATATCTGAAGTATATGGTCGCGTGGTACAGGTATGGGAACTAGGCATTGCTGGAACGATTCACATATGTCATGTTGCGCCGTGGCCGGCCATCTTGCTCGGTGACTTAAGCTCGTAAACCACAAGTGTAACACAGTACAGTACTAGTGTCTATGGGACCGGCCGGTTGGCCTCATATGAGGTCAACTTGGCCTCATATGAGGCCAAATCTATTTCCAAAAAATTAGAAAAAACGTCCTCATTCAGGGCGTTCAATGCGTTTTCTGTTATCTAAATAAAATCTAATTTTCTATTCCTGCTTTTCGTCTACAAAAGGTTCAATTGAACAGTTAGTTTATCAGATATAACAGCTCAGTGGTTTACTAACTGCTTGGAGACTGTAAGATACAGAGTTCAAACCTCGCTGAGTTTGTGTAAACTCAAAAACTCCTTCGGGAGCTCGACTAATTCTAGTAACACTATCTTCTAAGAACGCATTTGCGTCCACTTGAACAGCAGACAGAATGCAGTGACATCTGCTAAAGGGATAGCTTCGCCACAGAAGATAGTTAATCTAGCAAGTTGAATAACGCAGATTGAATTAGTAAGGGGCTTAAGGTACATTGAACTTTTGTTTATACTCTAAAAAATGCCCCTAAACGGGCTAAAAACCCATGTTGACACACATAAAACGATGTTGTTGACTAATTGTCGCGCATAATATAATGCTTGCCACGCAAGTGATCATAAAAACAATCACGCCCAGTTCCAGTGTGACATATATATATGTCCATATCATTAATTTTCCTGCATTCAGAACAAATAAACTTCGACTTATAGATTGTCTTGCAAATTTTGCATCTTCCTTGGTACACCGAAGAAGTAAAAGAACCATCAAGCTTCCTTCGTTTCCTATTTGTTTGCATTAAATGAATACCTGTTCCAGCAATTTTCGGATTCTCTTCAGAAACTTCTATGTTTTCAGATTTCCTCTTCATGGGACCAACTGAATCCCATGTATTATCTATGAGTCCATTCGCCAGCATGCAATAGAAATCATGCGGAGAAAGAGTCATTTTTTCTCCATAAGATGCTTTGTAAAGATTCCAAGCATCAACCACGCACATCGCTAGCAGAGATGTATTCACTCTAAAAGACCATTCTTTAACTTCAAATTTCTTCTCGAGGTTCAAATCATCCTGTCGAGATCGATTGTGTCGATCAATTTTCGAACAGCAAGAGTAATATTCCTCACAGACTTCTGGAATCGGAATTGAGATAGAAATGTTTTTCGAAACTCCATTACTAGTTCTCCACCTCTCTCGTGCGATGGGAGTTCCAGGCTCCGTACTTCCACAGGTACTGATAAAATACCTCCTTTCACGGTCCACCCAGAGAACAGACATTAGCTTTTGATTTAGTTCAGGCAGTTCAGCAACCATTGCTACATGCTGTCCGCGTTCAGTCATCGTGAGCTCTGATAAATGTTTCATTGGAAACCTTTTTGTGGCCGTTTTTACCACTCCAATGAACCTCATCCCTCTCCTAAGAAGCTGTTCCGCGGTTTCCACAGATGCAAAGTATGAGTCTGCACATACAATGCGATCCGTAGCAAACCAGCTTTCCACCAATCGTAGCAAGACTGCCGTACCGTGTGGGTTATCTGCCTCAAATGGTAGATTAACGGTGTCAGCAGATCTCATTGTTATTTCTATTTTGAGAAGAATACCACTTTTCCCACAGCACACCGTTTTCAATTCACAACCATTCTCAGGTTTCCTGTCCAGTGCAGTGTAGTGTGGAATTCCAATTCCACTCCAATGGCCTCCAAGTCCATACCAGCGTGACATGCTTTCATCAACACAAAGTGTGTGGGACGGAGTAACAAAAGCCTTCCTGTGATCATTTATCGCTCTGACGAAATCCGTTACCCGTGACCATCTGGCATCATTTTCCACTTCTTCCTCTCCATTTCCACTGAAAACGATGCATCTTCTTATAACTTCAAACCGATGGCGTGACATGATTTTACCCAGCTTGGGCGAATCAATATACTTAGATGAAGAGTTTTCAGACCACAGTGATCTCCTTCTCGAAAACTCGAATCGACTCATTAAGATCATTATGCCAAAGAACCTTAGAATTTCGCCTTCTGTTGTCCTTTTTACGTTTTCTGCTTCCAACCTGATATTTGTCTTTCGAACAATTGTTCCCAAGTGAGCAACAGGAAACATCCACATGAAGAAATCAGATGGTGAAAGATCGGTAGGCACATGTACTGCTGAGATAAAGTCTCCTATCGGTCCCGTGACTTTCCACTGGTGCATTTGCACTGGACCATTAAGAGACAAGGAAACATTTGCTTTGATCCATTTCGTCGAATGAACTTCGACCACGTCCTCGTGACCGTTACGTTCTGTCACAGTATGATGGCTTCTCGCACTAATACTGTTACTGTTTTCGGCAATCGTGACAACCTGTTCTGACGGGTCGATGGTTACCTCGCCATTAGAAGTAATATTATTACTCTCCATATTGGTTCCAGCTGATCGTTCAGTATTTCCTTCAAGCGTGACATGATCACCTGCCTTTAGGTTACAAATTTTCATGACGCACTCCTTGTCTCGGCCAGGCAGCTCAAAGTTTACGGTGACAAGAGTCACCCGGCGTCCATTTTTGATTTCCACTTCCACTTTTGTGACGGTTCCACTGATTAGTTTCGTTTTCCATTGTGTGCCAAAGAAGCGTTTACATTCATTGATTGACGTCACGAGTCGCGCGCGAGTGTTTACTATGTTGCCCACCACTCTTCGTGGATCAGAGCTTGTTGACATCTTGAACTCAGATTAGGCGGATTTGGTCGAGTTTGAAGGTGTTTACGAAGTGTATACGCACTTATAAGGCCCGAAACAGGGTTGCCAAGCAAGAAGAGAGTGTTGACAACAAGAAGACGGAAAGATTTTGAAATATTTTTATTGTTTACGAAAGTTACGAATGTTGTAATTTTGGCCTCATATGAGGCCAATTGACCTCATATGAGGCCAATGGTCCAATAGACACTAGTAAGTACTAGTAATCTGAGGTCCATGATGACTCAGTGCCACTTAAAAGAAGAAGGTCAGGCCCTTTCATCCTGAAGTAAAGAAGAGCTGTGACTGGAAGCCAAGTTTATCGCCTACAAAAATTGACTGACTCCTCCCAAAGTTTTACAGCGTTTGGTTTTGGTGCCTTTACTCGCATAATAGCAGATAGGAACGTTAATATGTCTCAACCCGTGAGTTTGACCAGTTCTCACTGTTATTAACGTATTGCTTACTCTCTTATGTAGAAACAGATGGTCATTGGACCCAATTGAGGGTTGCAATGCTGAATGAAAAAAAGGAAACTCCCACCACCACGTGTCTTCGAAATTCTGCACATCTGGCCTGGTTCTACATTTTCACTCGGTTATTTCCCCAATTTTCCTACCAAACGTTCTCAGTAATACTTCTGTCGGCAGTGCTGGAATCCAACTCCGAATTAAACATGAAGAATGTGTGGGATACAGTTTCATGTCTCCGAGCTTACTTTCGAAAAAAAAGCCCACGAACACCTTGAGATACTTTTTCGTCATAACTTACTCCTGTATACAATGCTTAAGCACCCTCAAAGTCATTCCGTGCTTACTGTTCAGTTCTCGTCGGCATTGTTGGCGCTTGATCTACTAAACTAGAATGTTACAAACTGCTTCTGTTAAGCAAAAGAGAATCAGGAATGAGCAGGTGCAAGCAAAAAAGTGTATGAAGCTCTCTTGGTAAATTTAAGGCAAGAGCCCCTAGTGAAGATACTGCCCCATCTCTGCTTCAGGTAATTTACCGGATACGAAAGGGTCATTTCATTTGAGAAGAAGTTGCGGTGAGGCTCTACTTTATGTTTCCAGCACCAATTATGGCAGAGAAAGTACACCATCCTCTTTTGGGTAGTTTGTGCACACAAACGTGTCCTACAATACTTGAAAAGGACAACAACACTTTTCTTATATGTTTTATATACTCCAATGTGAGTCTAAATGTAATCATTCCGTGATACAGACTTCAAAGATTTCAAAAAAAGGTTCAGAGGATTATAGCACGCGTGTTACAGAGGGAGAAGGATCAATTCGTGTAAGGAATGACAGAGAACCGAAAATCATTGTTCTCCAGTGTAGGTCCACTGAGTAATCTCTCTTTCAGTACTTAAATGAGGTGGATACCGATTCTAAAGACAGTCTCTGTAACTTCAAAATTGCTCTTCTTTTTATGTTAAAAATCATGACACGGGAACAAGCTTTTTCGTACAAAACTCACTACGACCGATCAGGTGTGCATATTTGCAAGCATTCGGAACAAGAGTCAAATTGCAATCAGTACTGAGTGTCTAAAGAGCAATTATAGTTCAGCAAGTTGGAACAATCTTCTTATATCAAGAAGTGAGATTTAAACATAAAGGTATATGACAAAGCATTTTGTTAGACTCAGATTGTTAAGTTGGTTTTGTGGCTTAAACTAATCGTTTTTCTACGAGTTGAAGTTAAATGTTTGTTCAGGGCTGTTTGATGGATTTTTAGTTTCTGAACGGTGTTCAAAGACATATAAAAGTCAATGAAGCTGAAGAGTGTTGTTTTATGGTTGTCAAGAAAAATAATATGTACAATATTTATGCTGATGTTTAGTTTTGAGTATTATTCATTTGGTTGAAAATAGTCATTTTGTGTTTCATACTATTCAGTTTTCACGCAATGCATGGAAAGTTTTATTCGAATGTTTATTTTTAGAATCAAATTATGTATGTGCGCTGCAATGTGTGCAGTTTTTGAGAAATTTTGAGTTGAGAATGAGTTGGGCGTTTTCTTAGTTAGGTCCGCGCATTAGTTAGAAGATAGACCATCTAAAGAAGCCACTGGCGGTGCAATATGCGTTTTCTGTGGGTGCACACCTTTTCCCTTAATTAAAACAAATGCGCGCTGTTTTCGGCAATGTAACCAACCACATGAGGCAGATGACAATGGCTTCAGCGACAACAAGTGGCAAAGAGCTGGAGTATCTTTGGACTGCACACGTCATGCTTGTTGATTGCATTTGTACATGCTAAGGAACGGACTGTGTAGGGATAGGGAGGGCGCGATTTCCATTGATAGCTGTAGAGCTTCACATCTCTCTATCTAACATCAAGTCCTTGCGTGCTGTAGAGGTAGGGTAATTCTGGTAACTCTTTAACCCCTGACGTGTATCACAAACTGTAGTTATCTTCAGTAAAATTCTTAAAGCTTTCTACATCAAGAAACAAACGGTATGAAAATTGTCCAAAGTTTTGTGATATTGATTACCTAAATCGGAGGGCATCGCAAGCGCGAGTGCAGAGAGTCGTTGGGATACTGAATGTGCTCGGAATAGAAGGCAAAGAATAATGGGCACAAAGTCCCCCTCCAGCGGTTGCCTCCTGACGAAGAACGTCCAAGGACCGCCCGGGCAAAGTTTATTCGAGCAGTGCGAGCTCCGCAGGATCAGTAGCCGGCAAAGTTGCTGTGCGTATCCGGCAAAGTTACTGTGCGCAGCCAGCAAAGCAGGACCTTGCAAAACGGCTTCCCACACTCTCCGCGCTGCCTGATGACGGGTCATCTCGCCAGTCAACCACAAAACCACTCTCCAGCAGGAACGCTTTGCGCTCGTAGAAGAAAACATCAAAGCGAGGATAGAATAAATATATAACTTAAAATACAAAACGTAGAAGAAAGCTCACACAGCTAAGTGGTGACCCTGCCTCTGCAGTCAACAATAAAAGCTGCAGTTCGACACTCGGGAGGGAGTGCTTGATGAAAAGAGACCACTATGCAATCACGGCGCGTGGCACGAAACTAGTGCCAATGTACAATCCTATTGCGGAGGCTGACCACCGACAGGTGTATTGAGGGCCCAATTCTTTGTGGGTACAGGGATATCCAGGTTGACTGTAACTTTCCGCCTCCGTGATGCAGATCCAATGCGACGTTATTGTTGGGACCGCACAGCGGGGGGCGTCCTCAAGTGTTAAGCAAAACTCTTTTTGCTTTCGTTGTAGACTAAGACTGCGAACGCATGTCACCGATCCTACGCATTGTCACCATCTTATTGCATAGCAGACCCGTTACATTCAGAATGTAAAAACGACAGGGACTACGCACCAAGATTTCGAAAGAATGTAGAAAGAAGCTCTTTCAGGATCACTACGTTGCTGCTAACTCTAGAGAGATTACCCAATGCACATGCATTACCTATCGTTAGAGCATCGGCAGTATTAGACGATCCCAACACACAGAGCAGTGTTGATATATCATAACATTCAAATGAATCCCGCAGGTGTGATAGAGTCAGGCAAAGGCGGTAGTCCCTGCACTTATGCAAAGTCGTGATAGTAGAATATAATCCAAAGGAATCGAAGATGAGTACTATTAAACCAAATGATTTCAGAAGACAGTAAAAGGCTTCGTGTAATACGAACGATCTATCAGCAGATTTTGCAGCAGCAAGCGTTTCTGCACCAGTTGCACTGAAGTTTATTTGACTTTGCTTAGAGGTATGTCAGTCTATCAGATGGTAGACGGTGTTAGACTCAAGCTTAAAGGCACTACTAGCCAGGAAACCAGTCTGGCCATACGACTCTTTCCTAGTGCTGGCATCAAAGTATGCAAGGAGGTTGCAATTTTGTAAGGTAGATGCTGTTAAAGGGAAAGTTGATGCCAAGTACATGAACGTAGGACGTAGCTTTTTCAACAGTGAGAATAACTGATTTTCATTCACCAGCTGCTTGACTTGCATCTCAGGTACTACTTGTTGCCTGTAGGTGGCATATAAGGCAGCTTGGGACAACACACCATGTCTTAGATAGTTTAGCTTCCCTGTAAGCTATTGCAAGGATTTGATCTCATCGAGAGTGCACCGGTCCTCAGCCTTCATTGTCCTCTTTCTCGATATTGTAATTGGCTGTAGGGTTTCCATAAACAAACCCATTAAAATATCGACGGAGCTGTCATTTTGGAGCTTAATCCACAGTCGGCTGAAGATTAGTTCGTTCTGGGTGAGTGAGCAGTTGAGTTTGAAACTTCTGGCTAGGTCAGAGGTAAACTTTTGAATTGTCGCTGCTGTGCCTCCCAGAAAAAAAATCGCCCACCAGTTTGGCAAGGATTATGACGATTTCTTCACCTTTGCGCAACAAAAACAGTTGTGGCAATCCCGGCATGGTTTAGAAAGCATAATCAGTAAGCCATTTTTCGATACATAATTGTCGAAGGCGTCCAGATTCTCCTGGAACGTATGCAGGCCTTAAGACCGTCCAAACTTCGTCAAAATGTGTCGTCCAATGACGGGGAGGTCGCATGTATATATCACTCTTGAGCTCGCCGGATTGTACGTATGCACGCGAGACATCAATAATTTGGAGGTTGAAGTAAAACAGTGTTGCTAAGAATAGAAGCGTACGGATGCATGCGAATTGTGCGGCCGAAGAGTCCGAACGTATTAAGTCTATTTCGGCATCTCAATTTCCATGGGGCACCAGTCTGCATCATAGCCTTAATTTACCACTTTCTCCATGGTATGTCAGAACCAAAAAGGGGTGGGACGATATGATGTTCGCATTACTTGGAAGGCTGCGAATAGAAACAGGTTTATAGGGGTTTGCTTCAATATAGTTTCGTTTTTCGTCGTCTATAGCTTTTCAATGATCTATTGCAGCGCGAACTGAAGTTCGGATTCCGAAACTGGTTGATCTCCAATAACCTTCTTAACTGTTTTCAAAATTCTCTGCTCAGAAGAGTGGAGAGTATGCCATGTAGAAGTAATGCGAAACAGCGTAGCTCGGAAATCCTTGTAGAGAAGTGTATCTCCAAAATCTAATAATGATGCCTCAAGCGGGCGAGAGTTATTTGAAAGGAAGGACGATAAGAGTGGATGTAAGGACCACGGGCTGGGTTCATCGGGTGCTTCCGGTTCAAAACTGAGAGGATCTGAGATATCATTAGGTTCCGTGTTGATGTCTGCTGTAGGTAGAAAAGGTGTTGTGTGATCATCATGTTCTTCTTCATTCTCCGATTTCTCCCTACTTGCTTCCGGATTGTTGCTTGTACTAGGCAGAATATCTGGAAAGAAGTCCCAGCCAAGTTCCTTGAGTATTGAAGAGTTAGAGACAAGGCGAACGTCTTCATAAGCGAATTGAAGACGAGCTACGTGCGGATTCTTATGGTAGGAGACGACATGAATATGATCTATAGCTGTGACCAAACGGAACGGTTGCAGCAGGAGCCATAATTTCCGAGTTTCTCGTAGAAGTAGACAGAGGTCATGGGCGATAGCAAATGCTGGTATGTTTTTTTCACACCTTTGGAGCGAAGAACGGAGTGCGAAACGCTCTCCTACGGACTTGGTCATGATAAGCAGATAGAACTGTAAGTGAAACAGAGGTCTTCGGTAAGCCAGCGATTGATGGAGTGTATCCGTGAACCATTTCGAAACTGCTAACCAATTTTATTCCGTAGAGAACGTTTTTTGGGAACATGTCACGGGACAGGATCTCTAAATTGGTTCGAAACACCTGACTTGTTTCACGAAAGAGCGGTTAGTCTGATAAAAGAGCCTTCGCCAGTGCGCGAATGTTTTCGTTATCTGATTCGAAACTCCCAATTTTGTTATGCCTGCAGGCAGGGAACAGTTCGAACATAATGTCATAACGAGCACAAATTCGGGTAATGATATCATTGTCAAACTTCAGCTGAAAGCTTGGACAGAGGTCCGTAAACATCAAACAATTTTACGGTTAGCATGCGCGCTCGGTCATTCCTATCCTTTGACGTCATTAAGGATGTCGCAGAGACGGGGACCCCCGTGCCAAGCTGGAATAGAATTGGCGGACCGCCCACGCCAAAATGCACCGAAATCACTGGATCCCCCATTTCGCGCAGACCCATCCACCACCTTCGAACAATCCGTATAACTGCTCCCACGCGAGAAATATAAGTTATGTGTTTCTTATGATGCTCTCTTCTCGCATCAACCACTGCAAGTGCCATGTTGAACACAGGGGCCGGTCCAAACCTGGTACCTGTCGACATAATCCCAGGTCGGCCCTGAACTCCTTGAGGACGGACAAACTACCAACAGTGCGCGATGCCTGATGGCGACCTTCAAAGATCTTCCGGGCTCTGCCCTAATATATTCGTTGCGGATCCTTCAAGGTAAAAATTTGGTTCGTGGTTTAGGGCAAACGTGGCCTCACACTGAATACTGGGGACTTCTTTTGTGGACCGGTGTGTGCGTTTCATCTACCCACGCCTGCGGCAGGTGACATTTCATAATGTCGCCCCTGTAGGTGTCGTGTCGGCATCTCCGGGACCCAACGCAAATGTGCTTCAAGTGGGTAGACCTCCAAAGAAGACGCAGTAGAACAAATTCCTCGCGGTGAAAAGTGTTCAGATACCCGCGAGGAGCCAGACCGACGTCTGGGTGTAATCATCAACCACAGGCTTGTCATTCCTGTACGGAGGCACTCAACATACTACGAGGCAACAATCAATGATGTAGAATAGTGTAATGGAAATAGTGCCGACCATTCCCTTCAAGGTTGTTATTGCCAACCTTAAAGATTCACTTTTAAGGCTCCAAAAGGGCACCGTAGTCGGGATAATTCTGCCTGCTCCTACTGGACTGTTATAGATCGCGCCAAACAAATGCCTCGTCCTACAGGACACTGTCACCGCAATTGAAACTGATTTTTAACCGTTGCCTCGTAAGGAGACAGCCCCTGCCCCATGGCGGGAGAAGCTCAAAATTGGCGAAGAATTCGAAAAGAATTGCCAAGAGATAATAGAAATGTTATCCACCTTTAAGGATATGTGGTCCAGCCGTTTAGAACAGGTGAGCTTGGCCAACCACAGGATCAAGTTAAGACCTGAGACGAAACCGGTACATCAACTGCCGAGGAGAGCCGGACCCAATACATGCGATTTCGAGCGTGAGGAGATCCAACGCATGTTGAACAAAGGTGCAATTGAGCCTTCCACCTCCAAATGGGCCTCTCCGGTGGTATTTGCCAAGAAGAAATATGAATCTCTGAGGTTATGTATCGATTGCAGGCGCCTGAATGAGGTGACCGTGCGGGATTCCTACCCGATAACCCGCATGGACGAATGTATCTACTCCTTAGGCGATGCGTCGGGATTCTCTACTCTGGAAGCCAGTACTGGATACTCGCAAACCAAGATGGACGGCGCTGATAAGGAAAAGACAACGTTCACCACCCACTATGGCATATTCAGGTTCCTGAGGATGCCTTATGGACTGAAAAACGCCCCCACCACATTCCAGCGGGCTATTGACATAATCCTGTCAAAAGTGAAGTAGCAATAAGCCCTGTTATAAATTGAAGACGTCATTGTCTACTCCTGCAACATGGAGGAGCACTTCAAGTATGTGAGACACGTCCTCCAACTGCTGAAAGATGCTGGGCTAACTCTGAAGCTAGAGAAATGCTTCTTCATCAAGTCCTCTGTGAATTAAATGGAACATGTAGTGCTCCCCGGTTGCCTACAGGTATCAAGCAAGACTCAAGACGCCATCAAGGAGGCCAAACCGCCCATGAACCATGCGGAACTACGTTCTTTTTTAGGTTTGTGCAATGTATTCCGTAGGTTTGTCCGTACGTTTTCCCGAATAAGGGCCCCATTGGACTGCCTTTTGGGGAGAGATAAACTGACGCAGATTGGCACCTTGACGGACGAGGAGTATGGAGCTTTCGAAATCCTGAAGAGGAAGCTGATTGAACCTCCAATATTTGTTCTATAGAAACGGCACGGATGCATGGTTTTGGATACGGACGCCTGTAAGTACCAGGGGGGTTGCGCTTTCCTACAGGAAAAACAAGAAGGTGGACTGCAGCCAATAAGATACTGGAGTCGCAGCCACTCCCAGGCAGAGCGGAACAATTCCATCTCCGAGCGAGCATGTCTCGTTATCATTTGGGCAAAACTACTACTGCGCCCCTACTTGGAGGATACTAGCTTCACCTTGAATACTGATCATGCTCCACTGAAGTGGATTTTGTCCTTGACGACGCTCCGGGACGCCTAGAACGTTGGAGCTTGCGTCTGCTGGAGTACGATTTTGATATCGTTTACCGCCCAGGCGTGAAACACTAGGCCGCCAACGCTCTGTCCCGTTTATTTACCGGTGAAGAAGATGCAACCCCTTTGGAGGACATGGTCCCGTGCCTCACCCTATGTGGCAAGGAGAAAGAAAGCGAACCTGTATGAGATTGCGTGGAATGTAATAACCCCAGTGGAAACTATCCTTGCATTGCTGAGATGATGGCCCTAGTTGAGGATGAGACAGAAGTACTCCCCATAACCATGGAGAGATTCCTGAAGAAGCAGAGCTCGGACAATTTCTGTAAGAGGCTCCCCACTGTTGCATACACCACATCCCTCTTCGATATAGAATGAGATGGCGTGTTGATGTGACACGCACCCCTTGACGACGCACTTCTGCACTTCAAACGGTGGTTCCGGCCAGCCTGTGGGCTATAGTTCTGTATCTTTTGCATTATCCCCGCATCGCAGGAAACGCCAGCGGCTTCTGCACGTATTTAAACATGAGGAGAGAGTTGAACTGGCCACACATGGGCAAAGAGGCTTTCCGAACGATGGCGGACTTCCGTCCACGCCCTGCCACCAGGGATACCATAAGGAATCATAGCACTCTCTTAACCTTGTTTCCTCCCTCAGGTCCTTTGAAGCTTGTGGCCATGGATATATTGGGCCATTTACAGAAGTCAGAGCGAGGATACCGTTACATCCTGGTTATCATCGACTGGTTTTCGATGCTCACGCGCTCTATTTCTCTGAGGAGCACCACGGCTAGAGTTATTTCTTACTTCTTTCTAGAGACTGGGTCTACCCGTACAGGATACCCCTGTACCTCCTCACACATAATGGTCCCCTATTTGCAGCGAAACTATTCCACGCTATCTCAGAAATGCAGAGTATGAAACATCTGTTTATCACCGCCTATCATCCCCAGTCGAATGACCAAGCGTGGAGGTTCAACAACAACATCGCCTTCAGGTTAAGACACTATATTTGGGACCACCAGAACCAGTGGGATGTAAACGTGTGCCTGCTCACGTATGCCTGTAACCTTCAGGTGCACCGCTCCACAGGGAATTATCGTTCAATCTAGTGCTGTCACGGATCCCACAAAGCTCCTTGATTTCCACATGCACCACGGGTCACGCTTTAGACGGTCCTCAGGCACCCACGGCAGTCCAGTCAAAAAAGGCAACCATCAGGCGGTATGAGAACCCAATCGCGCTTGCGAAGGCTAGGCGGACCGCCTCTACAAGAAGATACAAACAGGATTTCGACCTGAATGTGAAACAAGGCGCTTATCTGAAGAAAGGGGCTGAAATCTTCCTCGACAAACCCCAGAAGACTTCACAAGAACCGCCAGACGTCACCCGCAAATTGGCGCCAAACACCTTATGGCCCTACACGGTCCTCCTCACCTATAAAGATACGATCGTAATCAAGGTAGGCGGGCTCCGCAACATCGTTTCAAGAGACCGAGTGACAAAACTCCCAGATCCTCTCCCAGGAAAAGGACCTCAGCAGCCACCCTTCGCTCATCTCCCACCGCAAGTGGCACCAGCGAAAAACCTGGGCATGCCCCGCTCACATAGGGTAGCTTCGGCAGATCCCCATACCATTTCTATGACTGAGGATGCCTCTAATTTAGGCAAGGCTCCTCGGGATACCCCGGAAGTACTCTCGACACCCCAGGGTGGGACCCTATATGCAATGGATCACATCGTGTCGCACCGTCAAACCCGCTCGGAAATCAAGTACAGGTGAACACTGTTATTAGTGTGGGTTCAGAAATAGTGTAGACACCCAAATAGTGTGGTCCACACTATATCATGTGGAGCTCTCTGAACTCAAAACAAGAAATAGTGTAGACGAGAAACAAATTGCGCGCTAAATTGAAACACAACGGTTTACATGAGCTGCCCATCGGCACTAGAGTGTCCTTGCCCGCGCACCGCCTTTCCAGGACAGCCTAGACCGCTCTCGCGAGCGGGTTATGACTCTAAACGGTTCACCCATTCTTGCCGCTTTTCAAAAGATGCAGCAACCGCAAACAAGCACAAACACCGCAAACTCAAATACACTTTCCCACACAGCGATAAATGATCCTCCTTCAAGCACAACATGTAGTCCATCACAACACATTCGGAAACGCGCACCCCAGTTTTCCTAACGCGCAGTGTTAAAGCCAGCATCGCAGAATGGATGATAAACGATGCAGAAACAAACGGTCCAAGGCATATCAAAAGGAGAAACGTAACGCAATATCCCCAATACTTTCATGCTGATTAGAAAGCCAATGTGCAGCGGGCGAGCCGGTACTGGAAGAATCGAAGTGACATCATAGTCGGTCATGACCAAATTGAAAAGAACAACCACAATTCTTTTGTGAGGAGCACGAAAAATGGTCTCAAACGTCATTAAGCAAAGGCCCAGCAGGGCAGAGGAAGACGTTTAATTCCGTTGGCTGCTGCGTCGCAACATGACTTGCTTACGGAGTTTGACAGAATGCGGAAAACGGGCGTAAAATTCAACGCTCGGCTTCTCAAGCGCCTTGCATGTGGGTTCATTGAGGCCAAAAACGGCGGTGCTTATTATAAGGGAATGATTGATACCCGCACCAACAAAACATTTAGAGATCTTATTACTACCAGATGGATACAATCCTTCATGCAACGCTCCAATATTGTCAGTCGCGCACAATGTGGGAAGCTCATGGTATCTCCTGCAAAGCAAGAGCAAATTGAACGTGAAGTGGCATTCCACTTAGGACAGTTGGCCCGTGATTTTCGATCAAACGCACTACGTGAGGAAGGCGTATACAACTCGGACGAAACTCACTTCTGTATAAATATGGATAATCATACGACTCTGGCGTTGGTGGGAGAAAAAAAAGGGCGTTATGCCGATGTTGTTTCTGGCGATGACGGAATGACGATGATGGTACTCATCGCCGGAGGACCACATCCACGTTTGGAAACGCCCATGCTCATATTCAAGAACGTCGACAAAAATTATCCAATCCGATGGTTACCTGACATCGCTCCTGGTGTCGCATACCGTACAGGTCCAAAGGCTTGGATGGACAAGCGTGTGTTTTTGGAGTGGGTTCGGGAGCGACGTGTCTTGGCTTCTCTTCTAAACTGTCGAAAGTGTAGTACAGTGGCTCCTAAGGAAATATGGTGGTGTGGCTTTATGGCGTGATATTCCTAAGGAGGGCTCGTATTTTATTAACTGAGCCACGTGGTGCATAATTCGGCCCGCGTGCGCTACAGTATCCTTAAGGGACGGTAGAATTTATATTTATTTTAGTTAATTTGTGCGGGTAATTACTACAGTAGTGAGACCTGCCGGGGCGAGCTCCCGGCTTGATACTAAATCTGCCGGTCGAGCTCCACCTCTGGGGAAGTAAAGGAAGCACCCTTGAGTCTTCATCTACTTTTCCGGTTGGAGACTCTCGTCGATCATCCTAAGGTTTCTAAGCCGCTGATCCCCAGGTCGCCTCATAGCAGCGCCTGTAGGAGCATTGTCCGCCCAGTGAACCTCCCCCTCCGCTTGGTGTTTGCGGATCCCCTTTAAGAATTCCCCCGGCTCGCGTCAGCGAAGACCGGAGACCACCTTTAGGAACTCGCACCTTTGGAGTCAACAAAAACTCCTAACGGACGTTGTGCTCTGCTACCTCAAAAGGAGAACTGATAGTACCACAACTGGTCTCCTGACCTAGAAGGTCAGTTTTCTAAAGGATTCGCAAACGTCGCGACAGAACAGTGTTTCTGGTTTGCAACGATCGGACCCAACAGTGGAATTATTCCTTAAGGTGATTCGGAAGTGGAAGAAAATCACCTCCAACCTACTCCTATATGGACCACTCAGAACCCACAATGGAACCCCCCTACAGGACCCTCAAGCAACAAACTCCGTTGGTGGGCGCAGCACGCGCAGCACTCCCCAGGAGATGGCCGCCAGACTGGAGGACCCTGAAAGTCTCCTTAGGAATCCTGGCTCCTCTGTGGAGCGTTTCAGGAATCGCCTTAGGAGAGTGCACGATCGGAGGCAAGCGGAATCCCCCGCGACACCTCTGGAGAACGCCGACGTGGAGGTTGAAGAACCGCACACGGCATCGCAGCCGCCATCTCAGGAGCTGCAGGGACGGGAACACCCGGAGGGTAACTCCCTCCTGGAGTCGTTGGCCCCGCGCCTTACGGATTGGCTCTCGCAGGAGCTGGTCGAAAGAATACCTGAAGGTGTAGACGCACACTTCGGAGCGCTCCACCACGTCCATGTGGAGGAAATCGCAACGGAGAGCGCTCACCGTGCTGTGGATGCTTTGCTGGATTCCGACCCCTTCCTAGAGTTGATTTCAGATGTTACCCGTGCGGAGGTTCGTTCCCAAACCGCGCAGCTGCTCTCCGCAGCGGCGTTTCAAAGTTATTCTTCCGTACAGGAGGGGTTCCCTCTATCAACACCTAAGGTGACCTCGGGCAGAGAAGGACAGGATACTGCCACCCCCTACGCCAGAGGAGGAAAGGATACTGCCGTAGGGAAACGGAACCACCTCAGGAATCTTGCTATGCACCGTCTGGACCTGAAGCCCCACGGAGGAGGACAGGATACCGGTCGCGAAGGAATTCACCCAAGGAGAGAAGAACAGGATACTCTTCGGGTGGATCGCGATAACGGGGGTATCGTCAGTCACCCAGACCACCTAAAGAATGGACGCCGAAAGAAACGGAGGGAGAAAAGAAGAAAGCGAGACACCGATTCGGAGAGAAGCTCAGAATATGAATCCGTAAACAACTCCAGCTCGGAGGACAGTATACCTCCCAAGGAGAAAAGTAGAAGGGTCAGGAAGGTCGTCCCGCTTAACGACGTCTTCGCCAAAGTGGTGGATTATGACACCTACAGGTTGAATGATCGCTCCACTCTTTACGACGTGTCGGTCGCCAAACGACTCACGAAGATCCAACGCCGGATGGATATTCAGATAAAGAAGCACTCCTTCTCAGGTGAAGACCCCATCTCGGTGTTGAAATTTCTCACACGCTTCCGTTCGGCGTGTAATACCAATGGTGTCCATGAAGGTGCCGCCGTATGGTGCTTTCAGTTCTACTTCACAGGCCAAGCGCACTCTCTGGTGCAGCCGCGCCTCACGGGGGAGAGCACCATTGTGGATGACCCTGGAACGAAGATCTTGACGACGTACCCGGAGGTGGTGAATTTCCTCCTCAAAAGGTACGCAACGGACGAGGTGATAGCAGATGCTGACGCTGAAGTCACCTCCTATAGGCAGAACACGGGGATGACCGAGACGGAGTTCTCACAGAAGCTGTGGACGAAGGCGCTACGGTGTGGGAACGTGTACTCCGAACGGCGGTTGAAGTCGTTGTTTGTCGAGGGACTCCTTCCCTCGATCCGCGCCAGGGTGCGTAATCACCTGATAACGCACCCAAAGACCACCTATACGGAGCTAGCGCGTTTCGCGGAATCCTATGGAGATACCCATCGTGCCGCTCGTCGCGGCCACGCTCCACTCTCGGACAAACCGACGGCCTCAATGAACCGTGGGGCTTCCGCCTTGACGTTGGACTCCAGCACCTCAGAAGAGGCAGACGAGCTCACGCTTGTGGGAGAGCAAGAGGCCCTTGCCCTCACATACGCCTCATCTCAGGGAGCACCGTCTAGGACGAGGACACCCTCGTCTCCTACTTTGTACTCCTCGGCAGGATCTTACAGGAGTGTCCGATTCGCGAACCCTCGAGGCTACCCACCCCCTTACAGGATTTGCTTGTCTCGAGAGCCAGTACACTGTACTACTCTCACCCCGGCAATGAGGGCCGCCATCCTGCAGGAACGGGAGAAAAACTTCCAGGACCTGAAGGACACACCAACGGAGAGCGGAAGTTATCGAACCGCGTATAGCGACATCCGCTCCCCTCAAGGAAACTACGGGTACCGCGCTCCACTGGGATTGCAACCTGTTCCACTGTCATTTGCGCCGTCAGCGCAGGTGCCGGTATCCAAACAGGTTGCATCTCAGGGGAACACGTCGCATCTGGATGCGCAACCGCAGCAGCCGTCCCGTACTGGAGCTCAGCCCCCCTCAAACAAGGAAAACCCTCAGGGACACGCGTAGAGGCTTCGCGTGGCTCCTTACCATCGAGCCTCAGCTCCACGGAGGTCGCCTTTAGGAAAAGGGGAGAAGCCGTCTGCTCCGTCGACGCAGAATCGGCCGGCCCCCAATCCCGTTGGACCCATTCGACGCCGTTGAGAATTCTGTTTGCACGCTCCGCCGTGAGAATTACAAAGTGTTCGCCTCTATCGGATGTTCCCCGCTCGCCTCCATCAGGGTGCGCGCTATCCTCGAAACCGGAGCTGGCCCCAACCTGGTGCACGCCGACTTGCTCCCGCGGTCTGCTCTTGGCTCCTTGAGGACTGGCAAGCTCCCTACGGTGCGCGATGCGTCGCGTCGAGCATTGAACATCCTCGGTGCAATACCCCTGTATCTCCGGCTGGGCTCCTTATAGGTGAAAATTTGGTTCCTCGTGGCAACCAACTTGGCCGCACAATGCATATTGGGCACTTCCTTGGTGAATTGGTATGTACGTGCAATCTACCCATGCCTGCAGAAGGTTACATTTCACGACGCCGCCCCTGTATGTATCGTGTCCGCATCTCCGGGACCGAACAACAACGCGCGTCACGTGGGTAATCTTCCAAAGGAGACGCAGTCGAATAAGCTCCGGGTGGTGAAGAGTATCGAGATACCCGCGAGGAGTCAGGCCGAAGTTTGGGTGCAGACCTCTGCATCTGGCCTTTCATTCCTACAGGGAAGTCCACACCTGACGACGAAGCAGCACTCCATGATGGCGAACGGTGTTATGGAAATAGTGCCGAACATTCCCTTCAGGGTCGTGCTCGCCAACCTAAAGGAGTGGCCGTTACGGCTCCAGAAAGGAACTGTCGTCGGATTGGCACTACCCGCCCCTGCAGGACTGGCTCATTTTCCTCTTGTGGAAGACCTTGCGGAACGCGATGCAATCGCCATCATGGAGGCTGAAACGACATCAACGGCTCCAGAGGAAGGGAACCCTGCCACCTCACAGGAGAAGCTCCAAAGTGGCGAAGATTTCGAAAAGTATCGCCATAGGATAGTGGAGATGCTATCCGCCTTTGAAGAAATGTGGTCTGGTCGCATAGGTCAGGTTAGCCTGGCCAAGCACCGGATCCAGCTCCCACCTAATGCGAAACCGGTACACCAACTCCCGAGGAGGGCCGGACCCCATGCGCGCGATTTCGAACGTGATGAGGTCCACCGGATGCTAAGCAAGGGCGTTATCGAGCCCTCCAATTCCGAACGGGCCTCCCCGGTGGTGTTTGTGAAGAATAAGGATGGCTCCTTGAGGTTCTGTATTGACTATAGACGCCTCAACGAGGTGACGGTACGCGATTCGTACCCGATACCCCGTATGGACGAATGTATCGACTCCGTAGGTGATGCGTCCGTTTTCTTCACGCTGGATGCCAACAGCGGCTACTGGCAATTGGGACGGATGACTCCGATAAGGATAAGACAACGTTCACCTCGCACTGTGGAATTTTCAGATTCCTAAGGATGCCATTTGGATTGAAGAATGCACCCGCTACGTTCCAACGAGCGGTGGACATAATCCTGTCGAAGGTGAAGTGGCAGTACGCCTTGGTGTATATTGATGATGTCATCATATACTCCCGCAGCGTGGAGGAGCACTTCATGCATGTGAAGCACGTGCTCCAACTCCTGAAGGATGCTGGACTCACCTTGAAGCTGGAGAAATGTTTCTTTTCCAAGCCCTTGGTGGATTACCTGGGGCACGTTGTGCTCCCGGGCCGCCTACAGGTTTCCACAAAAACTCAGGACGCCATCAAGGAAGCTCACTCTCCCACAAACTAGATGGAACTCCGCTCCTTCCTGGGGTTGTGTAATATCTTCCGGAGGTTTGTCCCAAACTTCTCCCGTATCGCGGCGCCGTTAAATTGCCTCTTGAAGAAGGACAAGCCGACGCAATTGGCTATCTTGACGGACGAAGAGTTTGAAGCCTTTAATATCCTAAAGAGGAGACTGATAGAGCCACTGATCTTGGTACTTCCGAAGTGGCACGACCAAATGGTGCTGGACACTGACGCCTGTAAATACCAGGTCGGATGTGCCCTCTACAAGAACAACCTGAAGGTGGACTTCAACCTATCGGATACTGGAGTCGCAGCCTCACACCTACGGAACGGATTTATTCCACCTCAGAGCGCGAATGTCTCGCCATCGTCTGGGCGGTGTTGCGTTTACGCCCATACCTGGAAGGCGCGCGTTTCACCTTGAGGAAGGACCACGCACCATTGAAGTGGATACTGTCTTTGACGGATGCTTCCGGCCGCTTGGAAAGGTGGAGGCTACGCCTCCTGGAGTTCGAGTTTGACATCGTTCACCGTCCTGGCATGAAACAACAGGCAGCGGATGCGCTCTCGCGAATCTCCACCGAGGGGGAAGACATAACACCTTTGGAGGACACCATCCCGTGTCTGGTCATCCAGGACGCCGACCGGAAAGAAGGATCCAATGGAGAATGCTTGAAATGCGGTGAACCTGGAGGGAAGTACAGTGGGCTCCCTGAGGTGATGGCCCTTGTTGAGGAGGAGAAAGAAGTTCTCCCCATCACCATAGCGGAGTTCCTGAAGGAGCAGAGTACGGATGCGTACTGCAAGGAGTGCCTCGCCACTGTGTGGAGTCTAACATCGTCATTCGATGTCGACCGGGACGGCGTACTTGTACGTCGCGCTCCCATGGATGGAGCTTTCCAAAAGGTGGTCGCGACAAGACTACGGGCGAGGGTGCTGTATCTCTCGCACTATCCTCGCCTCGCCGGGCACCCCGGTGGATCGCGTATGTACTTCACCATGCGGAGGGAGGTCTATTGGCCGAACATGGCTAATGAAGCCTTCCAAACGGTGGCGGATTGCTATTCCTGCGCCGCCGCTAGGGGGAATATACGTAAACAACGGACACCGCTCACTCTGTTCCCGCCTTCAGGACCTTTGGAGTTCGTGGCCATGGACATTTTGGGCCCTCTTCCCAAGACGGAGCGAGGGTACCGATTTATCCTCGTGATCACTGATCGTTTCTCTAAGATCACGCGCGCCATTCCTCTCCGGAGCACCACTGCAGCAGTAATTGCCGACGCCTTTCTGGAGCATTGGTTTTACCCATATGGGATACCGTTGTACCTCCTCACGGCCAATGGCCCCCAGTTCGCAGCGAAGCTCTTCAGTGCCATCTCCGGAATGCTGGGGATGAAACAGTTGTTTACAACTGCCTATCACCCCCAGACCAACGGGCAAGCGGAGAAGTTCAACAAGACCATCGCCTCGAGGCTGAAGCACTACGTCGCGGACCACCAGAAGGATTGGGTCGCATATGTGGGCCTGCTCACGTATGCATACAACCAGCAGGTGCACTGCTCTACGGGGACCGCTCCTTTCAATCTGGTGCTCTCGCGCATTCCGCCTAGTGCCGTCATTGCGGCACGCGCCACGGCGCACCCGGCGGATGGGCCACAGGTACCAACAGCGGCGCAAGCAAAACGCTGCATCTTAAGGCGGTATGAGGACGCACTCTCCCTCGCAAAGGAGAGACTCAACGCCTCGCAGAGGAAATATAAACAGGACTTCGACCGGAAGGTGAAGGAAGGCCTTCACCTGAAGGAAGGCGACGAGGTTTTCCTCGACAAACCTGAAGAGACATCCGACGAACCGCCGGACGTCACGCGCAAGTTAGCGCCGAACACCTCAGGGCCTTACAGAGTCCTGGACACCTATAGGGACACTGTCGCCATTGAGGTAAACGGGCTCTGAGACGTTGTCTCCCGTGATCGGGTGACGAAAGTCCCGACGCCCAGCCCTTCAAGAATGCCCGCCACCTCCCTCAGGGACCACGAGCGGAACTTCCTCATCCGACCACCTCAGAAGTGACGACACCGTTGGATGCTGGAAACCTCATCACCCCTCTCGGTGAACCATTGCTGGAGGCTCCAGACGCCATCCTGACCCCTGAAGGTGATATCCTCTACGCGGTGGACCATATCGTCTTTCACCGACAAACCCCTGCAGGAATACTGTTCCACGTCCGCTGGTACGGGTACACCTCAAAGGACGACACGGAAGAACCTCCGGAACACATCCCGGAGAACTTCATTAGAAGATACCACGCCAATCTGGTGCGGAAACGCCTCTCCACATAGGCGCTTCCGTTTAGGAAAGGGGGAGGGGGCCCCCAACCGGAGTTGTTTTTCGTCTCCTCTGTCTATCTCCCACCTGGAGTTCTCTTTTTCGCCTCCAGGATGCCGTTGTCCGCTTTTCGCACGCTCCCGCGGCGGCACTTCGTGTCGTTGAGCGCGCGGGCACGGCCCATTTGTATTGCAACTACCGTTCATGGAGCTTATTCTCCAACTTAAGGATCTTTTATTCCGCCACTACCGGGAACTAACTCCCATCGCCAGAGATCTTTCACCTACAGGTCACCGAATCGCGTCGTATACTCCGCTTCGAGACGAGCTTTTGCCGTGAGCGCTTGGCTCTCGAAGAACTCCGACAGGCTTTCCTTGATGACCGCCATCGAGGCTCGGTCCGCCCGGGCCTTGTGGAGTTCTAAGACCCAGGCACGCGCCTCGCGCAGCGCCTCTACAGGAGAAGCCAGAGCAGGACGGCCCGTCACCAGGCACCCCTGCACCAACTCCTGGAAGGCAGCACCCAGAGCCCCAGAGGATAACCCGCCCGACGGTGCACCCGAAGCGGCCGCCCCCATTGACGGAGCAACAACCGCCACGGATGGAGCCGCGGACGGCGGACCAGCTGGGACAGGGGATTCCCGAAGGGACTCTGCAGGCACCGCCGCGGGAGTCGGCAGAGCCAAGAACGGAGTCGGCAACACCGGAGGTGACGGCGGTACAGGAACTGGAACGCTCCGCAGGCGAGGCTGAGGAGCAGGCGCAGGGACGCTCCACAGTCGGGGTTGCACCACCGGGGCCGAAGCCACCGGGACAGGAGTAATCTCGTCCTCTTCTATAGGAGACACGGCGGCCACCACTGCGGGAGGATCCGGCAATGCGGCGGGACGCGGCGTTATAACCTCAAGAGGGGCACCCATATCCTGGGACGGAGCCGGTAACCGAGGGGGCGGACTAGTCGCCAGGCTCTCCATCAAGGGGTCATAGTCGGGGACTCGAAGCCGTGGAACCTGAGGAACCCGAGAAGGCGCAAGACGGGGCAAGGCCGGGTAGGCTCGCCCGTCATCGTCTCCATTGGGACTCCTCACGATGGGGTGGAACTTATCTTCGCCATAGTCATACCGAAGGAAGCCCGGCGTATCGTTCCACGCCACCTGCAGGTTGTAATCCAGCAGCGTCTCCGCCTCGGATTTGCTCCACGCGGTGCCCTTGATCAGGTTCTGAATGCCGAAGGAGCGCAGGACCCGGATGATCGACGCCGACAAGGGTAGCAAAGGTCCGGCGGTCGGCTGATACGAAGAATCCCAGTAGAGGCGACCGTCGCTGCACCGAGTATAGGAAGTGACACCTTCGTCCGCTGCTTGGAGATACGCCATCAGGGTGCCGACCGCGAACTCCGTCGAGGCGATCAACATGACGAAACGCCCTAAGGAGTCATGGGGATCTAGAACCTCCGAGGTGTGGTACGCGAAGGTAATGGGTGTCGCCACGCAGAGGTGCGGGGATACCCAGTGGTCCCTCCAAGAGTCGTTCACCTTGAGGTAGTACTTCGGACGTTGCCCGGAAGGCATGTCGTGGAATTCCGTGGTAGGCCAACCATAGAAGTACCCAAAGGTTGTACGTACTCGGGTCTCATCCGCAAGGTGCGTCCCCGAACGATTTCGGTTGAGCCAGTAGATGCGATCGTATGGGGGATCGAAGGGCAACACCGCGAGGGCCGAGCGTCCATTGGCGATGCTTCCGGGCCGCCCCGCTCGCTGGTGCGAGCTCTCCTTTTGAAGGAGTACCTGGAGTCGCGCCTGAACCTCCCACTCTTCGGTGTACCTGAGGAAAGGAGTATCGCAGTGTCCCAAAGTGGTTGGAGCGTTGTCACCATGCACCGGAGTGTGGAGCCAGTGAGCGCGATAGGCGTCCACCCGGTTCCGCTTCTGGTCGTTCCAAGCAACCTCCGGTACGGCGTGGAATCGCATCTCCTGGAGGTACGGTCCGAAATCGTGGATGTAGTCCTCCACGGGGCACGGGAGACTGACGCGCCTGTCGTGGAACGGAACGAAGACCCGCGTGGCACGATGGTCGAAGTGCTCCCCTGGGCGGAATTTTGCACCAATAGAGGTGTGATACACCTCAAAATTGGATGGAGACGTAGGCGCAGGGGTTGGAGAAGTCATGCCGAAGGTGTATGTAGCTGGATGAATGGCGACCAAACGTGTCGTAGCACCTGAGGAGAGGGATTTGACGCCACTTGGGGAGCGGCCCGCGGTTATACGCCCGACTGGGGAGGGAGCCGCGTCGAGGCGCCATCGTGGAATTCGCGGAGAGGACGGACGACCGGAGGCAGGCGAGGTATGGAGCACCATGGCTGGGAGCAAGTTCATATCCAGTGGAGGCCGACGTAGGCGCAGAAGAGAACATTATGAGATGATGCACCTCCACGGAGACGGAACGAGCGTACGCGATGAACCGGGTGTTCCCCAAAAGGGAATTCTCGAAGGAATCGGAGGGTCGAGTGCCTTGAGGGAGTCCGCGAACAGTGCGGACTGACCCACGCTCCGGCCGCGGGGGTCGAACGCCTGCGCCGCACACGAGACGCTCGAGTTTTGCGGTATCTCACGCTGCCGACTGGCGCAGCAGCACTGACGGGTTACGCCAAGAAGGAGAAGACGAGGCCGGGTCAAGGAGGGCCAGGGCCCGCAAACACCGCAAGGGATAAAACACGAGCCCGCGGTGGTACGCCGCGCAGGATTATGGAAGTATGAAGGAACGCCTGAAGGAGACGATGTGTCACATCGCCGGAGGCCGCGCTGGCATCAACACCGATAGTAGCCACCCAGGGATCGAGCTATTGGAAGATGCACCTCGACGACGTGGTGCAATTTAGGAAAGGGGGTATGTAGTACAGTGGCTCCTGAGGAAATATGGTGGTGTGGCTTTATGGCGTGATATTCCTAAGGAGGGCTCGTATTTTATTAACTGAGCCACGTGGTGCATAATTCGGCCCGCGTGCGCTACAGTATCCTTAAAGGACGGTAGAATTTATATTTATTTTAGTTAGTTTGTGCGGGTAATTACTACAGTAGTGAGACCTGCTGGGGCGAGCTCCCGGCTTGATACTTAATCTGCCAGTCGAGCTCCACCTCTGGGGAAGTAAAGGAAGCACCCTTGAGTCTTCATCTACTTTTCCGGTTGGAGACTCTCGTCGATCATCCTAAGGTTTCTAAGCCGCCGATCCCCAGGTCGCCTCATAGCAGCGCCTGTAAATGCATTGTCCGCCCAGTGAACCTCCTCCTCCGCTTTTTGTTTGCAGATCCCCTTTAAGAATTCCCCTGGCTCGCGAAAGCGAATACCGGAGACAACCTTTAGGAACTCGCACCTTTGGAGTCAACAAAAACTCCTAACGGACGTTGTGCTCTGCTACCTCGAAAGGAGAACTGATAGTACCACAGAAAGAGAGTGTTATATATTGACAACGTTAATGCTCATGATATTACAGATGAGGTTAGCATGGCGTTAGATGCAAGCAATACTGAGGTGAGATTCTTTCCGTGCAGTGCAACACACCTGGTCCAACCAGCGGACAGTTTTATAATTCAGAAGCTTAAAAAGTATTGGCGAGACAGATGGGATGACTTCAAAATGAATTCTATCGAAAAGGGGTTGTGGTCGGATGGTCAAAATGCTCAGGAAAGTTATCGAACCCCGGAAAGAAACATTTCTTAAAGTTCGCAGTTGAGTCAGTGAGGGCTGTGAGTAGTCAACGTGATTCGGATGGTGTTTTGTACGCTAGAAAGTCCATGATAGGGTGTGGGATGGCTTTTAATCTGAACAGAAAGTGGGAGGAGCGTCATTTGTTTCCGGAACTCCAAGAAATTGTGCACAGGTATCGCGCAAATTTTGAAGGGGAGATTGTTGGAAGCACTTGAGATTTGAATTGAATGTATACATTATTTAAGGCGAAGAGATATAGTGTGGTCCACAGTAATAAAAAGTAACGTCAATTAGTGTAGATACGAAAATAGTGTGGTCCACACTATTACCTGCGAGGTAGCTCGATATGGGGTCTTCTTAATTAGTGTGGACCACAGTAATTGCAGTGTTCACCTGTACCGTGTCAGGTGGTACGGCTACACCTCAGCAATTGATACGGAAAAACCTCTGGAAAACATCCTGGAGAACGTTCTCAGGCGATACCACGCCAAACTGGAGCGAAACTGCAACTCGTCGTGGGATTTTTCGTTTGAGGTAGGGAGACGGACCCACAATGGTCTATCTCCGCTTCCCTCACGTACAGCAGACACTAAGTTTACTACCATACAAGTTCCTTTTCGTTTCTTTTCGTTTCTTTTCGCACCTATAGGGACTAACTGGATCCGTACAGGTTATGTCAACTGCCTAAAGCGTCCCTCCAAAGCGCGCCGCATACTCGGCATCCAAGCGCGCCTTCCGCACAGTGGCATGGTTATCGATGAACTCCTTCAGGCTGTCACAGATCGCCCTCAGAGAATCGCTATCCGTACATGCCTTCGGTGCTCCAGTAACCAGCTGCAAGCTTCGCGCATAGCTTGAACGGAAGAAGCTGGTGCACTGATGCCCAACACCAGACATGCTTGCACCAAATACTGAAAGGCAACTGCCACCGCATCTTCTCGTAACTCGACTGCGGTAGCAACCACCGGAGGAGCTGTGGATACCACCATTGGGGCAGACGCACTAGCCTGGATAGGAGAGGAAGGTGCAGCCACCGAAGGCGATGGCGACGGAGGAGACGGAGAAGCCACCGCAGGTGCCAACAACGGAGGTGAGGAAGAAGCCGGCGGTAGCACACTCCTCAATCCAGGCTGCCCCGCAGGAGCCGAAAGAAACGAAGGCATTGGACCCAATGGGGCAGGAGCGATGGAATTCTCCTCCATATGCAAAACATCCTTCCCACCGCAGGGATCTGAGGCACCGACGCCGGAGTGAAAGTGACAAGAGATGCAGCAGAAACCGCAGGTGTAGGAGAATTATCACTACTAACTGCAGGAGCTACGGCTAATCCTCCAACTGGCGAAGGAACTGGCGTGCGGATCGACAGACTCTCCACCTTAGGAATCATAATCAGAGACCTGCACTCGTGCCACATTAAGTTCATTCCCTTCAATATGGCGGGGAAAAGCAACATATGCGCGTTCGTCATCGTCACCGTTCGGACTTCGCGTGATAGGGTAGAACTTGTCTTCCCCATAGTCATACCACAGAAAACCGGGGGTTTCAGACCAGTCCACTTGAAGTGTTTAATCAAGAGGAGCTTCCGCTTCGTCCGCACTCCACTTGTTGCCACTGAAAAGGTTTTGGACACCCAAGAAGCGCATATAGCGGATCATGGCTACCGAAAGGGGAAGTAAACGGCCCAGTGTAGGCTGGTATGACGAGTCCCATTAGAGGCGACTATCGAGGCTCCTCGTATAAGAGAGGAAAGCGTCGTCTGCCACCTGAAGATACGCCATAAGGGCCCCCACAGCGCACTACGTAGAGGCAATCAACATAACGAAACATCTCAAGGAGCCGTCGGTATCCAGTACCTCGGAGGTATGATAGGCGAAAACGAGGGGCGTCGCCACTCTCTGGTGAGGCGACACTCAGTGGTTTCTCTAGAAGTTGAGGACGGGGGCGTAGTATTTGTGACGCTGACCTGAAGGCATATAATGGATCTCCGTGTTGTGCCATCCGAAGAAGAACCTAAAGGTGTTCCTGATACGGCTTTCGTACGCGGAGTTGGTCCTAGTTATTGCCGTCTAAAAATAGAGGGCCTCGTAGGGAGGGTCATAAAGAAGCAACACCTGAGGAGAGCGGCCATCTGAGATACTGCCAGGACGGTGCTCCGCATGGTGAATAGATTCCTTTTGAAGGAGAAGTTGCAGACGCGACTGCATTTCGCGTTCCTCAATACTTTTAAGGTAGCGGTTATCGCAATACGCCACCGTTGTCGGAGCGTTATCGCCGTGCAACAGAACGTGGAGCCAATGGGTGGGATACGGATCCTCATGGTTACGTTTGTCCCCACTTCAGGAAGTTTCGGGAACCACGCGAAAGCGCCCCACCTGAAGGTAGTGCGCGAAGTGATGGATATATTCACCGACGGAGCACGGTAGGGTGACCCGCCGATCATGGAAAGGCACGAACACCCGAGTGGCGCGATGATCGAGATGCTACTCAGGCCAGAGTGGCGCACCAGTAGAAGTATGGTACACCTAAGCATCCACGGGACTCGAAGATGGATAGTTGTAAGCTTGAGACATTCCAGAGGAGAAAGCAGGAAGAGCAGGACAAAGTTGTGTGTTGACACTAGAAAAGGAAAGAGATAACTGCAGAGTAGTGTAGACGCTTATCTGAACTTCAGGAATGACGGGACCATCGGAACCCCGTCAAAGAATTCATGTGGATGACGTCTCGGATGACGCCGGAGACGTAGGTGGCTCCATAATGCGGAACCGATTCATAGTTCCGCGTTCAAGCGTTCCTCCATGATACGAAAAGTCGCCCGCACGAGGAAGTAGAGAAACGGGGCTGAAATGCACCCGATCACCAGTAAACGTTGCACCTGAGGTATAGGGGAGAGCAGATGGATACGCGTGAGGTTAGGGCAGAGTCTTTGCCCTGGAGGTTGCGAACGGACGCTGCGTGGAAGGAATGCGTATGCGACGACAGCACAATTTGATGGAGGTGACAAGACTCGCTGCTGCAAGGAGCGCCCCGAGAGGGCTCGCAGAGTCACCGAAGGGGACGAAGCACATAGACATGATGGACCTCGAGGACGTGGTGTAGTCCAAGAAAGGGGGTATGTAATACAGTGGGTACTGTGCATGCTCTCCTAAGGATGGGCTGTTACGGAAGATTTCTAACCAAGTACTTGTAATTTATAGCTGGTGCCACGTAGCACACCACTCCAGAGAAATCGTTCCAGCGGACTGTAATTCAACTAGGTAGAATAACCTAATTTAGATTTTTATAGGGTACAGAAGATAGTTTCCGTCGAGGTTAGCTCATGGCAGTGTGCATAGTGCGCCACTTGAGCTCCACCTCCGGGGAAGTAAGCCAAGCACCTTCGAGACTTGTTCTAGTTCGTCTGGTTCAACCTTGTGATACTCACCTTCAGGTACACTAATACGTCATCCTCTAGGTGCGGTTTCTAAGCCGCCGATACCCAGCGCGTCCCATAGAAGTTCCTGTAGGATTATTGTCCGCCCAGTGAACGCGCTCTCTGCTTGGTGCTTGCGGATCTCCTTTCAGGATTCATCAGGTCGCCGCTCCTATACTAGGGGGACCACCAACTATTGGAACCCATCTCTTAGGCCAAATCTAAAAGTCCTATTTTACAGACGTTGTGCTCACTACTGGCTGTACTACAGCGATCATAAAGTCGCATTGCAAGAGTTGCAAAGACAGTTTTGTGTAAACCGTCACGATTCTTTAAAGCAGTAGCAGAGACAGTATCCACCCAACGAGAAATATCCTTGCGCCATTCTTGAAGATCTTTCGTGTGATCAAACATAGGCAAATCAGTCGGGTTAGAAGAACTAGACGGCTGTCCTGGGCTCATAACTAAGCTAATTCAGAGTGCGTCGCAAGCACGAGTGCAGAGAGTAGTTGGGATACTGAATGCGCTCGGAGTCAAAGGCGAAGAATAGCGGGCACGAAACCTCCCTCCAGCTGTTGCATTCTGACGAAGAACGTCCAAAGACCCCTCGGACAAAGTTTATTCGAGCAGCGCGAGCTCCACGAGATCAGTAGCTGGCAAAGGTGCTGGGCGCGGCCACCAACGTAGGGCCTTGCAGAACGGCTTTGCACACTTGAATCAAGATGCAACCCTAAGAAAGAGACGGCTGCTGATTCTACTGTTAGGCATTCCCCTCTTCTGTTTCACGAGGTAGGAAAGGTGGGGAGGGGGTGGGGTCTCATTGAGATTCGATCTCATTCTAAGGGCCAACCACCTGCCGCTTCCACTGCAGGCGCCCTCTCGCCACTTCCCCCACAGGCGCCCTCTTGCTGCTTCCGACCCAACACCCTGCCATTCCCCGACCGCCAGTGCTGCGCCCGCCTCTTTTCCCGTGGCATCCGCAAAGGCAGCGCCTATGTGCGCGTGTGAGCGCGCCCGTGCACAGCTCGTGCAGCCGTTTCAATATGAAACTCTGCCTGGCGTGCAATACTACGCCCATTTTGTAACCGCCACGCAGCAACAGCAATTTCTGCACCACATTAACTCGCTCCTGGTCACGTGGAAGCGACTCACCAAACGCACGCTCCTAAACTGGGGCGGTCCTCCCCATATCAAATGTATGCTGCAAACACCGTTGCCGCCCTTTCTGCATCCACTTGTCACCCAGCTCATCGCCGCGCCCGTCTTTGTACTGTCTCGTGCAGCGCCTCATCGCGCCAGCCAGTTCGGTGCACTCCGCCCTGCCCCTAAACCGTAACACATTCAGCCCTGCACCGCCATAGAGAATAATATTTGGGCACGACGCAAGGATGGAAGTTTACTTGTCTACACGGGTACTGACTAAAAGTAGACGCAGATGCAGTAGAGCAAAGTTGTTCAAATTGCAACAGTTTGACGCAAATACCAGGCCATTCAGTAGTCCACGCACATATAAAATGGGGGCCTGGGCGATAATATCGTGGACCGTGGTATACTGCATTTCCATCATGATCTCATTTTAAGATATGCGACACAGTAATTCCTCCACAACCACTAGTATAATCATTGCATTAACCAAAGTTTCTGATGTTGGAAGGGATTTCATCGGTAACATCTTTTGAAGTAGTTTCAGGCATGACGGGATGCGTGTCCTCAGAGTCCTAAGCATTCATATCAATGAAAGGGTAGTATGAAACAGAATGATGTGACAAACTAGAATCATATGTCATCTTGCAAATTATAGAGGTTGCAACTAACTGTGCCATCATATCGGTCTTGGAACAAGATTATTGAAGCTGAACAGTGATATCGAAGGGCAATATAAAGGCAAGAGATACCCTAAGAATGACAACGCTTTTTCTTAACTGGTTTCTATAGCAAAAAGGTGTCCCTTGACAGATTATTATGAATTCTTACTTAGAACTGTAATGCATAGCTTAAGATTATCCAACTAACCTAATTGTGTATTAAAATCCACAAGCGGTGGCTTTCAAGCCACTGTGGGCCAGATTGATTCCCCTTGCTTCGGAGACCTTTATTTTCTCTTAGAACTGTCTGCTCTTCTTTGCCTTTACTTTTAATATTCCCTAATTTCCTTCCATAACCATGCAGCTTCATATGTAGCTACTTTTGAGTAACTCGGCTGCATCCATCTGTTGAAATATCAGCTGGACGATTTTAAGGCTATACGACACGCATAACATCAGTTATTGGTTGTATGTGTTATAAAATACGTTTTCATTTATATTTTGCTAGGCGTTAACTTCTCATTGCACATCTGTTGATACCATAATTCATCTTTACCGTTGCGATTGCACAGTTGTTTTTTGTAAGTGTCTATCATTATCTTTTTGTGCCTTGCCTTATTTGAAGTGGTGCATTTTTTTCGTTCACTGCCGCAGTACCCACATTGCTATTAATCCTTTTTGGTCTACTATCTATTAGCATTGCACGTCAGTGTTGGTACTCTCGAGCTACGAATATATTTTCAAGCTAATCTTCGGCAAAAAGGGTATGGAAAGGGCTGTTGTCGTTTGGTGTTGTGAAATCGTGCAACATGACACTCACATCTACCAAGGGTGGGCGCCAGATTCTTTATTCTAATAAATGTTTTGGCAGCGAAAGACTGAAAACCTTATCCTTGCCCTGTAGGTTCCATTTAAGGAACGCCGAGTACGTGGTAAACTTAGCCCACAAGGTAGCCCTTTTAGCCTTCCTTTGATCTGTCGCGTTGCTTGTGGAGAAGGTTCCCAGTTGTACAGCGCTATTCGCATAGGTTGCATTATGCAACTTACGTATGATACACGTCTACTGTAAGTCCAATATATAGGTTTACGTGGAGAGGTTTTCTCTTGGAGCACAGTCTTGTTTCCTGGCGTTTCAGGATCTGCTGTGGCTTTGATGGCATTCGACGGCCGCTAATGTGGCCCACGCATTACGAATTCGACCATGGTGAGGCTGGCGTGCACGCAAGGCTCGTCACAGCAAATCCGCACTCCACAAACAGTCTAACTTAATTCTGAGTTGCGCTGTAGGTTTTTAAGTGCGCACAACGCGGCCACACCCATGAGTCACCCTGTTTCTCATACCTGCTTCAGATTACAGCGTGGCGAAGGTGAACTTCTCTCCTGGTATTAACAAGCACCAGGCGTCATCTACGCAATCAGTGAAGGAGGCTTGTGTCCCACCTCATACATAAGAGCACGCGGTGGGCGCCACTTATGTACATAGCCGTATTCACCAAATTGCCGAAACCGCTTGGCGTCGATCTTCTCCACAGTCTGCAACACTGCTGCAGCCTATCAAGCCTTTTCGCAACCCACCCTGTATTGACTTGCAATGCAGTACACCATGATTGCGCTCGTGCTTCTCGCTTGCTTTATCTCTCTGGTGTCATCCACGATTGTGCAACCCACCTCCGAACCCGCTCTACCCAGCTCACCCGACCCCGATGTTGAAGAATCGCCGCAGCCTTTTCCACTAACGCCCGCTCTGCCGTTGGAAGCGCCAAAACCACCCGTGGTGCCCACTCCTCAATTCCTCACATTTGTTGAACCACCATCACCATCGCCGGAACCAGACACTACGTTGCTAATCACATGCCGGGATGGCTCCTGTCGTGGCGACGGACGAATGTTTAGTTGTAGCGATGAGAACGGTAGTGTGAGGCCGAGAAGAGGTCGCGCAACTCTACTGCTCACTCGGGAAGTGTCTCGCTTTCAGATCGACTCTCAGTATCGCGCAACTGTTCCGTCTCTTTTCATTGACTGGGGTTTCCTATGGTTCATTCCGTGGCGATCCACGAAGAACGATGTTAACGGTGGTGTGTCTTGTGGTGAGGTAATGGCGTTTGGCACTCCGTTTGGATTCTCACCTAGATCTGGGAGCTGCTGCAATGCGTGTAGCTTTGCACGCCGGAGATCAGGACCACCCAGCCTACTTTGTTGCGGTAGGTGTTAAAGGTCAACCTGTCACCAAGCGCGTACACAACGATCGTACAAAAGTGCGCGAGAGATGGGCGAGCCGATGGATACGACGCAGGTAGGACCCTCGCATTCCGCACAGATGCGCGGCGGTGATAGTTATTTGGCTCAGAGGGTTTGCTTCTGGCACGCCACGTGAGCTCATAAGTGAGCACGACGTGACCCGTGCTGTCTCGAGCTGCGACCTAATGGGTACATGTAACCTAGGTATTCGTTCTAAACTTCTAGAGAGTACAGCGAACACGTAAACAGTTGCTGAGTTGTGTCTCCAAATCTGTGACTCTAGTAGCAATGGTGTGCCCAACGTAGCGCAGCGTTCGTCTCGTCGTGGGTGTGACTGGACTGGGCTTAGGCAAACGACCGATAGCTCCGGGGCAAGTTAACTATGAAGGGTATCGAGACAATGTACTTCGCGTTCGCAATAGAGAACCCGAGGGCAAACGCTAGGACTCTTGGAGTTACTGCTAGCGAGAGGGTCGGGCGGCACGATGGAAGGCTGGAGTCACGGTTTACTGTGGTAGCTGTCTTAGAAGTCATCTCCGCTCCCATCGCCGTCGTACTGTACAGCGAGTTTCAAGCCGAGCGGTGTACGTACGAAGATTAAAGGTATAAAACTCCATATTCTACCGTTCGGTAGGCTACCAGTTGGCGCAACACGGTAAGCTATGCGGCAAACAATTAGTTGAGGTCACGTGCTGAGCTAAACCTAACCGGTTTTTCTGTTTTTCAAGGCAGATCATCGACGAGATAGTTTACAGGTAACCCTTACCCTTGGTAATTTGCAGGTATGGATAATCCTTTGAAGTATTGGGGGTGTTGCACTGACAGTGCTACCAGGAGCTACCACGGCAGCAAAGGAACCAAGGGCACCAACGGTAGCTACCAACGGTGCCCGCGCGTTTTTGTGGAAAGTAGCAGGCTAGTTGGGCGCCGACTTGGGCTATGAAGGTCGACGTGGACCAGTGACCACGCCACTGCTCTGTAGCCATAAATTCTTGACATTGTCACCAACCTTGGGACATCAATTCAGACCAATCTTTTGATGCCACGTGGTCAGCATGCTTGCAGAAATCTTGACTTTCTAGGATTTCTACCCCGAGCCCCCCCCCTCCGCTCCGTCAGTCGATGGGTAACTTCGTCTTTTTCTTGTTGAAGGAAACGCAATGACTGTATTCTCCCCGTCATTCCATCAGGCCGCCAATTCTCGCACTAAAACGTGGAGAAGGCACTACCACCCATCTCACACGCCCATTTCGTATTTCACAGAGCCACTATGCTTCGCTGCACGTCTCGTTAGCAGCATCGTTTGAAAACCTCCAGCATGAAAGAATTTCCAATCCTTTTGCCTTAGCTGAGCTACAATATCTTCGGTAAGATACCAGTATCTACTGGTTTCTCCGGCCTCACTGCCCGGTTGATTTGCCAACATTGCTTCCAATTCAAGTGGCGCATTGTTGGATGAAATGTTTTACTACTCCACCGCAGCGCGAGCCTCTTCTATTCTCCGTGCCACGGATGCGAGGATCTCTTCTCATTGTTGTCATCCAATATGCTAACAAATCTAGACTCCTCATAAAGGGAAAAGGTCACGGTATGAGAGTACCAAGCAAAGCCATAGGGATCTACCGCATTGGCGAAGGCAACTCTTAGATTGCTTATTCGGTATTAGGGATATACCGAATTAGCAAATGGGACGGCTACCCTAAGATTTTGCTTATTCGGTATATCTCTATAACCTTGGTTGGTACTGCCGTAGCAACGGTGGATAGGCCACCCTTCTAATGTGAAGTTATGTTGTTGAGGTTTGCCACTATGATTCTGCCGTTTCCTTTCTTGCTTGTGTGAGCTTTGTTTCTCCAAACTTCTGAAGATTGTTGTGACAAGCAGCTTGTAAGTACTCAACGAACTATTGTTTTCACTTTCTCAGCACCAGTTACAATAGCCATTCCGCACCACCCATACTTCCCGGAGGACAGACTCTTCAAAAAGAAACAGCGCAAAGTATACGAGTCAAACCAATTGCGCACTGTCTACCAGTTAACAGCCACATTGTTGCATTACTAAATTTAGTTCAAACCCTTCGTACTTTCTAGTACAACTCTCTTGCCATTGAACATCGCACCAGATCTGGCTGGACAGCGTATAGAAATGACCATTTCTCTGGAGTAGGCATGTTTCTGGATGACAGCTTCTCTGATAAACGGGTGAGACGTCCGGAAGTGCTTCTAGAGTCGCAACTTGAGTGGGGCTTAAACGATACATATCGATACGAGTGGCGTAGGAAAGCGCGGTCAAGAAAGGAAAAAGTATCTTCAAGGGAAACTGAACAGATAGATACTTAAGTAGAGATGCATCCGGCAGAGGCATCACCAACATCTCAAGTCGCAACTCCCATTCAGAGATTACAATGAATTCTTTCAAGATCGTACTCGCCCTGTTCGTCGTCGTGTTCTCCGCAATCAGCCCACCGACGAAAGCAGAGGACGAAGCACCGCTTCTGCTCACATGCGAAGCAGGCTCTTCAACCTGCATGGCCCCAGGTCGATTCCCACGCACTTTCACTTGTAGCCGTGGCGGCCGAACAATTCGGGCCCCGCGCCAACGGGCGCTTCTCTTCGTTGTAACTAGCGCCCCGGGTTTCGGCTTCGACGTTTTGTTTCGGACCAGCGTTTGGCAAAGAGGCCTGCGAAGAAATCGGAAGACATTCAATGTGGAGTGGCGACGAGTGCGCCGAGAAAACGAGTTGCTTTGCCTTGAATTTGGCGCGCTCGGTGAACCTTTTTCAGGCAGAAGATGCTGTGAAGCGTGCTCCGCTCTTGAGGCATTCCGAAGGGGAATGCCATCTGGTTTGCTTTGCTGTCCGTTATGTTAGAAGGTACTGGAGAGGTGGTTATGTATACGAACAGGGCCGATCAGACAAAAGTTCAATAGAATTCGGCCATGCACGGGCCGAAACCCAGTTTGTATTGACTTTTGACGTTATTCCGTAACTTCCAACAACTCTCACCGCAGCGGCACTCAAGAGCCGCGCACTATACATCGCGGAAGGACGTCTGAGAAGGGAACTCAGTGCAGTAACATACGTAGAATGACTTTTGACATTGAGAACCCTTTACCCTCAACAGAATCATAGTGACACATCAACTCTTGTTGTTCGAAAATTGGGGGGTATGTTATACTCCCCGGCGTATAAACAAGCCATATTTCGGCGCGGCACAAGTTCATTACTCTTTTGCACGTTCAGCAGCTCTGCGTCCCAAGAAGAGCGGCCAGAACTTAAATGGAGAGTTGGTGAGTGCTTGCTAAATCGCTCACTCGCCCAGGTATTTCTGATGGTTAAAACTACACTCGCAGCTGTGCCAATAATCGCTCTTCGTAAGGAACTATCGGAGAAACTTAAAGGCCTTTCCGGACAAAAACGCCTTTCTTTTTTATGTACGTGGTCAGCGTCCTTCTTGTTGCGTTATGAGAAGTATTGGTCACCAGTATCGGGAGCAGTCCGGAGCTCGCCAACTCTGGTGGGGATGCGCATATGGCTACTGTACTATAGCTTGAGCTTATGGATCGCCGATCCATAGCCACCCACGATCTATGTTGTAGACAACATTATTGTGAGAAGCAGAATTAGAGAGAGTTGCATTGTAATTCTCTAAATTACAATGCAACTCCGAATTGAGACTGCATTCATTACTCTCCTTTAATTAGGATAACAAAAAATTAGAAGATAGAGTCTATAAAGGGGCGGCCGGCGGCGCAGTCTGTGCTTTCGGCCGGCCAAACACTTCTTCACATGGTCGCATTGCCCACCCACCCCTCGACCGCAACTCCCCCGGAACCAACCCTCCTTCCACGTCTAGCCCCCCCTCACCCCCACCACCGCCACTCAAAAACCTTTTTTCCCGACATCGACCGCGTATTTTTCTCCTCAAAGAAGCTAAACACCGTGCATCTCATTCTTTGCAATCTCTTTGGATACTGTGGAATTCATTTTTGGACTCGAAGCCTACAACCTCATTTTGCTCACACTACTCAGATTTCCAACTTTTATTTCTACCTTCGACATCCAACCATCACTTCCAACCTTAGGCTAAGCAACTGGCAAGCCGACTACCGGCACGGGAATCGATTGGGCACTTGAAGTAATCATTAGGATTTGATATCACACTGGATAACTGGCTCACCTGAAGTGTGCTCTTTCTACCTTTGGTGACACGGTGTGTCGTCGTTCGGCCCGAGCTGTTCAATAAGCCTTATTCTTAACTAACCAACGAACCTGCGCTCGAGTCTCGGAAGGAACTAGAAGGTACCAACTAGTGAAAACTTATGTTTAGTTAGTAACCTCCCTTGGACGTTCCGTAGAGACTAAACGCACCTCGCTTATGTTCATGCAGAGTTTGGCGGACTGCAGAAAGTTGTGACTCACTGGGAGAGAGTAGCCCGGGTCCAGAGGTCAAACCTCTAGGGTAGCAGAGGTAGTTTCTCCTGTCACTGCGCCCAAACAAAAGAAGACTAACAAAAAGAACCTCGCTAGCTAGAGGTCAAACAGAATAGCAAGAGGAACCCCACTAGCTAGAGGTGAAGCAGACTAATAAAAGAAACCTCGCTAACCCGAGTTCATCACCCTCCTTTCAGTCTTAACCCAAACAGATGAGTGGAAGTAGAGAATAAGGCAAGATAACAATCCCACGCCTTAAGGGATCCGCGGACTATTACATATGGAGAATATATATTCGAGATATAATAAACGCTGACCAAGTTCTCTTTGTAATAACGGAGGCCCTCCCATTCGAAAGTGAGAGCTCTGCCTAAGCTCGTTGCGGATGGCACGACGCGGATAGAAAAGAACGATCACATACTGTGCAGAACCTTGGCATTCAGCCAATTGTTTCCGTTTCAGACCTTCTTGGAAGAACCCAATGTTCTGCATTAGATGTTTGGAACAAGCTTGAGACTATGTAAAAAAAGGACAATATTCAAACGAAAATGAATCTTCAACAAAGTCTCAAAAGTCTTGTGTTCAAGGATGATGGGAACATTCTCGAAAATCTTCATGAAATGGAAACAATATTCCTTGAGCTCGCTCTTCTCGGAGATCCATTATCCAACAAGGAGCGAACAGCTTGTTTATTGAGAACCTTACCAGACTCGTTAATGGCAATCACATTACTTGCAGATGCCAATAACATGGAACACGCCCAGGTGGTTTCGTTGATAAGATCTGAAATGGATCGCCGTAAAAATCGTGATTCCACTAGTACCATCAAAACCGCTGGTATAAAAAGAGGTTCCCAATACCCCCATATGGCTGCGCGGAAGTCCAAGACCGCAATTGTAAAACTGAGTAAGAGATCCAGAACGGTTCGAGGCTGGCATTGTGGAAGACCCGGCCACATTCGATCCGAGTGTCGTTTGAGAAAACATTCCAAACCAAACGAGAATTACCGGAAACGATCTTTTAACCAAATACGTAATAGCAACTTCAGATCGAAGGAATGGGACTCCAACGGTAGAAATTACAGCAAGACCAACCCGGATACACAGAACACCGAGCCTCGTGGGTTTGTTGCGATAACACAGGCAAAGCTATCTGTTCACGAACATGAGGCAGTTACATGGCTGGAATGCGGCGCCAGTCATGTTTTTGTTAACGATAGAACCCTCTTCTTGGATAATAAAGCGGTGGAGAATCAATCAGTGCGTACATGCGACAGAGAGTCTGAGATAAGAGGGACAGGAACGATCATGCTGCCTTTGGGAGATGGAATATATTTACCAGCAAAAAACACTCCCTCATTTGTGAAGTGCAACCCTGTTGAGGGAGGTTTCCATGGACTTGGTGTTTTTGCCCCTTTCGCGTGTTTATGATTGTTACCGCCATTAGCGGGTGTCTCAGCCCTCAGCGGATCCGCACTGTGCATCAGGTGCAAACATGTGCATGTGCCGTGTGCCGCCCAAGGCGTGAGTGGACAACGTGTGACACGGATAGTCAAGAGGAGGTTGGCACCACAGTGTGGACATTTAGTTAACTTATATTTATTATTTATAATTTATCTACGCTACAGTAGGGAGATTACTACACTATATAGTGGCTCAGCGACCCCGCCCTGACACTGAGTAAACTTCCCCAGCCAGGGGTTCTTGGCTCTAAGTCTTTTCCGCTTTCGCGAGTCTTCTACACTCCTCGGAGGTAAATCCGCGTTACTAACGGTAGACCTATCCCCCCTGCGTCACTAGGAGTATCACCACCTTGGGCGTTTGTCACTTAATTCACCACCGCCGTGTTCTCACCCCTGTACAGGGTTCCTTTGTACCTTTTTCCGTGGTCCCGTTGGCCCACACCCCTGTCGCCCCCAATCGGGCATCCCCCGTATTTCCCTTACCCCACTCTCGTGGTTTCTACCCCTTTGTGTGGTTGCTCGTCACCGCTGACGCGTGTCTCTCGTGCCAGTATCCCGTGACGTCTTCCCCCACTTACGTGGACTCGTACTCCTTGGAAGGGCTGTTTTCCCATTCGTGGTGATCCTAATCCTACCGTTTCAACTCTCCCCGCTTGGCGTGAGGGTAAGCCTCGGCTTTACAACCCCACTTCGTCGTGCTCATCCGGAGAGGCTCCGTTCGCTGTGTTACCCTCCAAAGGGGAAGATCCGAACGTCTTCGTGTGTTGTCCCGCTTGCGGGTATTGCACTACAATTTGATTCCAATCTCATCTCTCTATCAGTGCTTGTAGATTATGCTATTGTCACATTCAGCAGTGATAATACCTTTACCGGGTTTATCATAAAGGATTATCGAAACCAAGCACTGCTTCACCAATGCACAGCGAAGAACGGACTTTATCCACTACCAAACCCAATCCCTCCGCCTCGTGCTCAAGCCAATTTTACAACACCTGGAGATACAGCGAAAGACTGGCACGAAAAGCTTGCGCATCCTGGAAAAGATCGACTACTCTCTACCGTCCACCAGTCCAACGGTGTACCCGATATCTCGAAGTCCGATGTTCAAAACATCCATTGCACATCATGCTTAGAAGCGGGATCGAGACGTGCTCCACTACAAAGATCACCATCCTTAGCGAATTCCCCACTGGAGCTCAGGCACGCAGACCTAACTGGTCCCATCACCCCACCATCATTACAAGGATCAAAGTACACGCAGATACTACTTGATGAAGCCACAAGAGCATCGTCGCTTTACTTCCTATCGACTAAATCACAATTCTTTTCCTCTATAAAGTGGTACAAGGGTCTCGCGGAAAATGAACAACCAAGAAACCGTCTATACCGCGTGCGCCTTGACGGAGTGGGTGAGAATAAAGCGAACGAGTTCGTGACATATGCATTGGACGATGGAATAATCCTAGAATATACACCACCCTATGCACACGAGTCGAACGGAGCTGCGGAGAAAATCATTCAGGATTTGTGGAAGACGGCTCGAAAATTTCTCTACGCATCCAAAGTACCTCTAGCGCTTTGGGAAGAAGCCATATCCCATGGAAATTGGATAAGGAACCGTCTACCACACTCCAAAATCAACATAAAGGTCCCTTACACGGAATGGTTTGGTAAAAATCCCGAGTTCTCCACTCTACTTAAGTTCGGACAAGAAGTTCATGCATATATCTATCGTTCTGATTCTGTAACGAACAAGAAGTTACTACCCCGATCTTTGAAGGGACACTTTGTTGGAATGGAAAGAACTCAAACTTTGTACAGAATTTACATCCCTTTAACAGGAAAGGTGATCATGGTCAGGCAGAAGGACTTCAAGGTGTCAAAGGACTACCTACCATCCATCAACACGCTACTTGACTTCTCGTCCATGGGCCGGACAGAAGCCGAGCAGCGACTCGATGAAGAGGAAGAGGAGTACTATGACGCAGCTCTCGTGCACTGCTTAGTTGCACACTCTCGCTCCTTGGATGAAAACGACTCGTTGAAGATACCAAACAACTTCGAGGAAGCAAGACATATTCCCATATGGGCAGAAGCAATCAACAGGGAATACGATGATCTCGTTGAAAGAAAAACTTGGAGACTCATTGACAGGAAGTCAGGAATGAAACCCCTTCCATTTCTGTGGACTTTTAACGGGAAACACATAAGTATAAGTCCTCCAGAAATTCTCCCCAAAGCCCGATGTGTCGTAAGAGGTGACATGCAAAGACCATATTTGGACTACGATCCTGACAATCTGTACGCACCTGTGGCTCGGCTCGAAACATTCTGCCTAGCGTTAGCCAAGGCAGCCGCACAGAATCTGCTTTTGGAGACAATGGATATAAGCAACGCTTATCTTTATGGTGAACTAGAAGATCCGTTGATAATGGAGCAACCCCAGAATGCCTCGGGCTCTTCCTATGTTCCTGGTAAAGTTTGCGTACTGTTGAAATCCATTTACAGTGCAAAGCAAGCGGGACAAATTTGGGAATCTCTCTTGCACACAGAGGTAGTTCGACTGGGATTTAAACAATCAAGGACGGACAGTAGGCTATACATTTACAGGTCAAGAAGTGACACAATTATTATTGTCGTCTTTGTAGACGACATTCTCACTTTGTCCGAATCAAAGTCTCTCTTGGAAGACTTTAAGGCCCAAATGAAGAAAGTGTTTCAGGTAAAACTTCTTGGTGAGGCCAAGTCTTTCATTGGTCTAGAACTAAAAAGAGATAAGAATGGCATTCGTGCAAGCCAAGAGAGGTATGTGGAGAAACTACTTCGGGATTGCAATCTTTACAATGCGAACCCGGCAAAGACTCCATTACCGTCTCCTTCTACTGTTTCAGCGACAGTTCATGGTGAAACAATTCTTTCATCATTGCCTCACGGAAAATACCGTAAATTGGTTGGTCACCTGATGTACTTGGCAGTGGCATCAAGGCCTGATATTATGTTCGCGGAATCAATGTTGGCGAGACACGTACAAAATACTTGTCAGAGACACCTTGCACTGGCAAAACGCATCTTAAGATATTTGAAAGGCACAAAGAACCTTTGCCTATACTTCCCGTCAGAGAGTCGTGCTCCGATGGAAGCATTTTGTGATGCTGAATGGGCTGGTTGTCGCGAAACTGGAAAGTCTACAACTGGCATACTAGTGAAGGGGAATGATGGACCCCTAATATGGACGAAGAAGAAGCAAGCGATCATTGTTTGGTCTTCTGGAGAAGCTGAATACATTGCTATCTCGTATTGTGGGAAGCTGCTGTCGTGGTTACGAAGATTATTTTGGGAGCTTCGAAATGGTACCATTCTCGAAAATGAACCGAATGACATGTATCCAATTTGTATTAGTACCGAAAGCTCCACTCCAAATTCTATTGTGAATGCGTCCAAGACTTCTGAAATGAACAAACATATTGCACTTAAGTTCCTTCATGTTAGGGAACTTGTGAAGTCCGGGGTCCTAAGTCTCTCGCAGATACGAAGCGAAGCTCAACCAGCAGACATTATGACGAAAGTTGTTTCTCAAGACCACTTATATAAGCTTTCTATACTTTGCGGTTTGAGATAATCTCCTTTTACTACATATCTAACCTTTGTTTTTTCCCCTTTTTGTGTTGTGAACGTTTGCAGAATTTATGGAAAATGATCTTGAGAAAATCAAACTAAGCAAGGGCTATACCTTTTCCTATTGTACGCAGATATTTTTCCTACTAGGTTTTTACTGGTACAAGAGGTTTTTAACGGTAGCCGTTAAGCTATACACTTTAGCATAGTTTTTATCTTGTATTCTCTGTCTCCAGCGCAAAACATCTAGTGTTGTTTGCGAAGGATGGTGTGAGAGGTAGAATTACAGAATGCTGCATTGTAATTCTCTAAATTACAATGCAACTCCAAATTGAGACTGCATTCATTACTCTCCCTTATTAGGATAAAAAAAATTAGAAGACAGAGTCTACAAAGGAGCGGCCGGCGGCGCAGTCTGTGCTTTCGGCCGGCCATACACTTCTTCACAAATATGGTCTGCTGTGTCGGTGCAAAAAATGGAGCATGGATACGTGTACCGTGTGAGAGGAAGACTCTACTCCTCTTTTTTTACTTCGTGAGCTTGCGCTGCACTGTTTTATATCTTGTGTTTTACTGTAATGCTGTTTGGCTTTGTTGAAAAATGTAAATCAGCAGAAGTGTGTTTGCTAATTGACAGTTCCCGGTTGCTGGTTGCCTTTTTGAGGTGGATAGGGTGTAACATTGAGAAGTTGACGCAACGATCGGTATCTGTCTCGATGTAGTGGTTTCGTGAAAATGTCCGCAATCATGTCGGTTGAAGGCACTCGTTTGATCGTGATGTGATTTTGGGCTATGTGGTGCTGCAGATAATGATGCCTAAGATCGACATATTTCCTCCGTTTTGTTGAAGCCTGGTTGGCGGCGATAAGCAGTGCAGACTGATTGTCAATGTAATGAGTAGTGGGTGACGTGGATAGGATGGTAGCGGTGTTGAGTAAATTACGAAGCCAGTGTGTATGTTGAGTGGCACTTGTAGCCGCGATGTATTCGGCTTCGGTTATAGAGAGTGCAACCACTTTCTGCTTGGTGGATGTCCATGATATCGGAGTGTTAGAGATCATATGAAGACTGCCAGTGACCGATTTGCTGTTGGTCGCATTTGCAAAGTCCGCATTGCTGTAGACTGTGAGGAGCTGTGTTCTTTCGTCAGCTTGTTTATTTCGATAGAGAAGACCATGCGTTTTCGTTCCCTTGAGGTATCTCAGAACTGTTTTCAGGGCCTGCCAATGATGTTGCTGTGGACTGTTCATATGCTGGGCTAGCTGGTTTGTTATATACAGGATATCTGGACTGGTGCTGTCTGTGATAAATCTTAGGTCACCTAGAATTTGTCGGTATCGTTTGGCGTCCTCTTTGCTGAGATTTTATGTTTTGGACTGCTGATCGATATGGGTAAGATTGTTGTATGGAGTGAGGGTGGGGTCGCAGTTGGTCATGTTTGTTTGTGCAAGTATACCCTCGATGGTATCGGGTTGGGACACATGAACATGTCCTTTTGGGGTGTGTTGTATTGTCCAGTTTAAGAACCTAGTGTGTTGTCCAAGGCGTTTGACATTATACTTCTGTATGAGTTGAATGTGTAGGTCGTCAATAGCCTTTTGGTGAGACGCAAGTATGAGGAAATCGTCTATCGTGGTGCTGACCAGGATAAAGCCGCTGTCTATTCGTTTGGTATAGAGGCACGGATCGTGTTCTGAGGGTATGAAGTCGAGCTTAATCAGGAACGTTTTCAGGCAATGGTTATATTAGTAGGCGGCTGGCGGGGATCCATATATGTTGCCCGTTAATTTCCGGTAGGTGCTGTTGTGCCGGTATGATCCGTTGAATTTGGGCATCTGGTTCACGTACACTGGTCGATCGTGCTTATATTGTTCTTGTACGTTCGCTGATTTGATATCAAAGTGCTCCATAGGGTATTTGTACGTTGCATGCAGGGCGATTAGAAGGCGCAGTGTGGTTCTGTTTGCTGTGTAGTGGTGCAATGGTTGGGATCGTAGTGAAGTCCTGGTTTCATGAGGTCTCCACGGAGATTGCACCTTGCCTTGCGTTCGGTAAAGACACCTTCCGCCGTTCTCTTATAGCGATAAATCATCATAAGGTGGATGACCGCTTCCGCTGGGGGTTGAAAATGTGGCAGTAGCCATTCAATACTTTGGTATTGGTCGAGGTTCGCGAGTTCTGTGTCATGTGCCGATCGCCACTGTGCCGCATCGGGGCACTTACGTGCGTGGGCGAGGTTGGTAGGGGGAGGGGTGTCCAGTTGTATGGTTAACGGCGGGCGCTGATGAGGATTTGTGTTAGTTTTGAAAGTTTGTGTCGTTGTAGCTGTGGGCTCCTTTGGCTTTTGATAGGGATGGAAGTCTTGCGCTCTTATATGGTGGTATTGTTTGGTTTGAAGGTTGAGTACCATAATCATGGTTAGAGAGGTGGCGTGCATATATCGTACTATGGTGGCCCTGGGTTGCATCTTTTTCTTCAGTGCGTAGATGGGTATGGTTCCTATCTGTCCGAAAGTGTACAGGCGTGGTATTTGTGGTTTGTTGCCGTACCACCTGTGGTATGGGGAAGTTTGTATGCTTGTGTGGTGAAGGAGGTTATACTTGAAAATAGTATCTCGGGCTGCATCTTCCCAGTATTCTGGGGGAAGTCTGGCTGTTGTTAAGAGAGGCCGTACGGACTCCATGATCGTACGATTGAAGCGCTGCGGGATCGAATGTTCCTGCGGTTGGTGTAGTGTGCGGAGATGATGTGTTACTTGATACTTGTCATATATTTCCTGCATAGTCTTTGAGGTATACTCCTTGGCGTTGTCGGTTCGAACGTCAGTGATCGGGTGTTGCATTTTATGGTGTATGTGGTGGAGCGTTTGGTTGATGTGTTTAGGGTTATCTTTTTGATCTCGTATGAAATGAGCGATGGCGAAGCGTGTGGCCGCGCGAATAACCAAGAGCATGTGGTTGTTGCCATGTGTTGATGTTGGCTTAATTGGTCCGCATGTGTCAGAGCTGAAATATGCTACTGGGTGGTAGTGATGCTGTGTAGGATGATGAGGAGCCTGGTGCAGTTTGGCGGTGTGGCATGCTGAGCATGTCAATATTGTGTCTGTGGGTAGATTTTCTGGCATTGTTGAGATGAGTCTTTGTTTGGCCGTGAGAACTAATTTTGCCGGATGAGCATGGTTGAGGCGGAGATGCCATTGGTGAGTTGCGAGATGCGTTGGAGTGGTTGGGTTGGTTCCTACTGGATTGTGTTGGGTGTGGAGATGTGACTGTAGTTTAGGAATTCGTTTGTTGGTTGTGAAAGGGATCATGGGTGTACGGGGGTTGGCAGACTTGGTCGTTGAGTCGGAGGGTGGGGGTAGTTGTTGTTTTGTTCTGTGTTTTCGATAATTTGCTGCGATTGTGCGGGCAGTGAGGGCCGTGGTGGGGGAAATGTAGGCTTTCATTTGGTACTGGTTGCCGTTCCATTGGTCTGTGGCAATCAGAGATGGAGAGTGACGTGTCATGTCGAAGATGGAACCTTTATTTGCGGTGAAGCTTACGAGTCCGTACCGCTGAGCTAAGTCATGGACGGATAAGAGTTTGTGTTTGACTTGGCTGTTTGCAACAGTATAATTTGTTAGAGTTCGATTACTCTTGTGGGGGTGGATGCGCAGTAACCCATGGTGGGATCATTTGCTCTGTTGGTTGGTTGCATTGGTGGTTAGGATTGGGGTGGTAATTGGGTTCATGCATGGTTTTTGGTATGGTGACATGAGATACATTGGCTCCATTTTCGATGAGAAACTTACCGCTTGTGTCAGTTCCCGTCGCAGAAGTTACGTCCGGCAGTGGCGGGGGGCAGGGGGTTATGGAGTGTGTTTTGTTGTGGGAGGAGGTGTGGTGCCGGGCTGTTGTACTGTTTGGTTGTGTGCGAATAGGTCCATTGTGTTGCCGCGTAGTTAACCTGATGGCGATTCTTGGGATGCCTGGGATCACGTCATTCAGCATCCGTGTGTTGTGGCGGTATTCTTATTAATATATGAAACTTCCATGGCTTTCCTGTGAACTGGGGTCGAGTGCAGTTGGTGTAGAAGGGCGCCGATCGAATTAGCGATATTGGGGAGGGCGTCCATAGTCCCCAGTAAGCCTCGGTGGTGGAAGTGTGCTGGAAGAGGGTGTGAAGAAGGTTTGTGAGAATGTGGGCATTTTTTTTACCTTACGTGTGATTGCCTTGATGTCTGTTGGGTTTTGTGCTAGAAAATGAATAGGATGTTCACGATAGCGGTGTTCCACTTAAGGCTTTTGATTAGAAAGTCGAGTGTAGTGGCTTCTTCTAAGATATTAGGGTACTTGGCGGCCAACATGCGTTGACGAACGTTTTTGTGGTCTTTGATGTAATGTGCTATGTTCGTGTCTTCTTTGAAATGGATACTTTCTGCCTCGGTTTTCAGACATTGGTGATCTTCTTTCGTTGTTTGATTGATATGATCTATGATGCGTATTATCAACTCGAAGAGTGTGGGTTCGTCGTTTGGTACCATTATTTGGCCAAGGATATCTGAAAGAACACTGGTGAGTATGGGTGTGGTGAGTCTTTTTTTCCGTTGCGTGTTTAATTGTTGTTTTGCTGGATCCATGGGACCTGGAGGATTGGAAGTGGGGTGTGCTGTGACTTCTAGCGTTTGGGAGTGGTTTTTCATGGCAAATAGCCATGGGGCATAATGAGCCGGATTTATTTTGGGTAGAGAAGGGTACGCATTGAAGTCTTGTGCTTTTATATTGCTTTGTTTCGCTTGAGTAGTGTCTGTGGGTTGATGATGGTCGTATTTGTTTGTGATGGCGTCGGCGTAGAGTTCGATAGTGATGTCGTTAATATCGCGTGTAAGCTCTCTGCAAAGCCGTCTAGGTAGTCGGTTGTAGGTCTCTGTGGTGGGGTAGGGGGTGGGTTGGGGATACGTCGGGGGGGTTGGGATCTTGAGTGGTCGCGTGTGCCCATAACCTGTGAGAGGAAGACTCTACTCCTCTTGCTTTACTTCGTGAGCTTGCGCTGCTCTGTGTTATATCTTGTGTTCTACTGTAATGCTGATTGACATACCGTACTAGGGGCACTTTCCAATCACTTTTATGATTTTCGATTTCACGTAAATAAAAATATTCATTATTGATCGCTCGTCCTATAATCTGCCCATTCTTGGATACGCCCATTCTGAAATCTAGCATCCAAAGGGCATTGTCTACACAACCTGTGCAGGAGGATTCACATACCACTCCGTACGTCGGAGAACGCTTTGTAGATTGCTACAATTAGTATTTCTATTCGATGCAATGGTCTTCGACGCGTTCACGATGATATATATCTGTGATGCTCAGTCGTCTTTTAGACTGCTGTGAACCAGCCCTTTCCCAACCGGTCTCCTCATTGATGAACCATACGGACCATGACTGTTTTTGCTTTTCTCTGTCTCTTTGTCACTTTGGTGTCATCCGCCGTCTTGCAGCCCCACCCTACACAAGCCGTACCAACAATGCCCGAACCTCATATTACGGGCACGTTGGCGTCTTTTCCACTCTCAACTGTTCTGCCGTCAGGTGTGCCGGTACCTCCAGCCCCACGTCTTACACCTCCTCCAAAAGCGTCTCTCCCAACACCAATTATGCCAGGATACTTCATCCCATCACCATATGGTCCACGTTTGAGAACCACCCAAAACTTGTCAGCGACAAATATATCAGAAGTCTCTATCCCGCAGTTATTTGTTCCATTCCTGAAACCCTACACAACCACGGCTCAATCAGTACCAGTTCCGCAAGGATTGTTGATGGCATACCCATATGGACAACCATTTTGCTATTCTAAACCATGTTGCTCCCCTTGCAGCTGGCTTTCAGGGACAGGATCAGGTCCACCACGCGTTCTTTGTTGCGAGTACTGAAGATGAAGCAGTTGTCAAACACTCTCTGTTGATGCAAAGTCGTGCAAAGGGAACCTGGAACGGAAGAGGCAAAGAAAGCAGACCACTCTATGCTCAATGTGGATAACAATAGCACTCTAACATACATTTTTGAGTGAAATAGCTCTACAAATCTGTTGGGCAATAAAGCCGTATTTCGTCTTTCTCCCGCTTTTGCTGCATCTTAAAGTCATTCGTATTTGCTAAGTTCAGTCATTATTCGTTGTTTTTTAAAAATCCGATACAAACTCCACAATAATTTTAGACGGGGCAAAAGCTTCGCTAGATGCGTTAATATTAGCATCGACAAAATTTTACAGTTTTTCTAAATTGGATTTACAATTGAGGTAAGATAGCTACCGCTGTTCCCTAAAACTGGACATCTGTTTCAGCTAGTATGGTCCAAACTTCCAGTTATACCAAAAATTTTACGGTGTTCGTATGCCAATACGGCTGCTAAGAGCCATCTTTTCGAGGTCCATGGACGGTCTACGCAGGGGCCCAGAGCGTTTGCGCAAATACCCCTTTACTAACAAACTTCATGATTGAAAAACGTTCATACTATTGACTTTTTATGTATTAGAATATTTTAGCATTTACTCACTGGCATCTACACTGAGGTAAGGGTTAAGTTTGGCTTTGTCTCGCTGTACTAAGCAGATTCTGTGCCATTTGCGGTAAGAACATACCAACAATAGGGTTGTGCAGGCTGGCAGTCTGCTAACCCTTTAACCCTAACTCTGGACGTACATTTGTCCTTTTACTGCGGCTAAAGGTTAAGAGCAATGCAGTTTCCACTGAGGGTGACGTAGATAGTGTGCGAGTCCGTGTCTATGCGGACAACATTGCCCTTAATTCCGAAGCAACACTATTAAAATTTCTAAGATGGGGAGGGCAGATCATCTGTTCGACGGATAAATTCCCCTAAAAGACTCAATCTCAGATCTATTTGACTTCCTTCTCCTTTCTAATTTGCAGCTTTGCTGGAAGATCGGCTCGCCTCGGGGAATAGAACTGCATTTGCCATGATGTAGTGACTGCACTGCTCCTGTTCAACAACTTTGGTAGCGTATGGACACCCTACAACACTATGTAAGAGCAGCTGTGGGTGCGAGTTATGGCAATTGGCTTCTCCTCAAAGCTCTAATCATTCAATAAACAATGTCTGCTGACAGATAGAATACCAAGGCATGGTAGAATTTAAGTGGCTCTCTCCCTTTGATAAACAAAACTGGTCGAGTCCAGAATGGCTAATCTGTAAGAGCTTTCTGTAAATCTGATGAAACGTTTCTTCAAGCTCCTCTTTTGAGGGACCCCAACATCGTGGACACGGTATATTTTAAAGAAAGGTCTGTACGCCTACATCGCCATGCCAGTCTTGCGTTAACAATGCTCGTGGTAGACGGGACTTATTCATTGCACGAATATATGTACCAGAAGTCGGGACCGCAAACCCATACGTTCTATCCGAATTCGCGTTATCTGAGCATTGCGCACGTGTTATTTGCCTTAGTGTCCTATTGTTTCCCTTGTTACCGGGACCCAAGAACAGGCTTCTACCGTTGGGTAAACCCCTACACCAAAGCTAGGAGGACGGCCCCTAACCCTGTTACTCTTACAACCTTCCGTACTGTTACGATCTTGCTAGTGGTCTGGATGCTGCCAATGCTGATTATGGCACGGCGAATTCAATCGCAGTTGGAATCAATCGCCATTCTATAGGGTATGACTACGCCCAAATATCTTTGATGCGTTAGCCACGGATATGTTGGATTGCCTTGCAGATATGTATAAAAGCTAAAGGATTCGAGGTCTTCGGGACCAGAACAACTTCGCTGTCTATGCACTGCTGCAGGAACGTCATCATTCATATGCCTTTTGTTCAAGACACGGAGTTTCAAAACCCTAGGCGTCTGCAGCCCCCTGATGACAAACGATTAAAAGGCTACCGTTCAGTATATAGTTAGCTGAAGAACGTACTCTTTGGCACACCTGGATATGCCCATTTTCTGTAATTTGCTTCATCTGTGCTTATAACACGCGAGAAGAAACTTGCCTTCCGCCTTGAATTTAAAGAACACTCATCTTACCCAGTGGGCCAGTCTGGTTTAAAGCCGTAGTAGCCATCGCCATCCAAACCCGTATAAGTCAACGTTCTCATCTGTCTACGGTACTGTACACACAAGGATTACTCACTACGTCATGACTGCGTTAGTGCTGCTTGCTTTTCTTTTCACTCTGGCCTCTTCCCTTCCGAGACGTGATCCTCAAAACCCGCGACTCATTGTGTCGCGATCAAAATCATCATCTCTATTACCGAGAACACCCATTCTGCAACTAACGGCAGCAACTACTCCGCTGTTGATCTTATGCCGAAATGGTTCGTGTCGCAGCGGCATCCGGCGTTTTATCTGCAGATACGAGGACGACACCAATGTTATTCCTCCAACCGGTCTTACGCTTCTACTCTCAGCTGAGCAAATTGGTCATAACAAAATCAATGTCCAATACCAAGCAACCGTGCCATTCTCCTTGGTAGAAAGGGGCTTTCTAGGATCCATTCCTTGGCGGGCCACTATGAACAACCGCAGAGGCGGAATCACATGCGGAAGCCAGATCCCAATTCTAGGTGACCCTGTCGTTTCTTCGGAGGCTGGTTGGTGCTGTTCTGCGTGTAGCTGGCTTTCGCCCCATGAATCACAACCACCAAGCCTACTCTGTTGTGATTTTTGTTAACTTTCAGCGGGTTGCTATGATATTTCTTCTACAAAGTGGATATGAAAAGACATGAGGCCCAAAATGTATCCATCTTAAGAAGAAGAAGAACAAGCAGCTTCTTAATGCACAGGACCAGGAGTACCACGTTATCTTTCGTGAAACCAGCTGTCTCTGCTTCATGATACCACTGCTTAAATGCGTTTTGTCTCTGCTTTCTGTGTTTTTCCATGTCTACTTCTTGGTCGTTGAGGATACGTTTAACGTATCGCGCATACCATCAACAAGGACGCAGATTGCGTATGCTGTTGGTTGTAGTTGCAGGTGGGTGGGTAGCAAAGATCGTGCATAAGCTCCATTTCCTGCCACCCCGCAAGCTAGCTAGATACGCTGGACATGACCACCAAGAGGCATTTGCGTGCAATTGCATAGCCTGCTGACATTTTCTACACTTCCAATGAAATCTGTTGGATGGTTTCTCATATTATTGTTCAACTTTGCCGTGCTAAGATCTCTAAGTGGTTTGGCTTCAGAGTCAGGACAGAGTACACACTCTTATCATCTGGTAGCATAGCCCGCTACCGATAGCGTAGCGAAGCACTACATGCTGCTTCAGGGACGGAGAGGTGGGTTTTAAATGAGAGCTAACAGAGAGACAGCAGCGATCGTCTTCCGTTGAGAACCTTGGTGCTCGTGAATCTGGAGGGATAGCTCGAAACGTGTGCCAAGTAGGACAGAAAAGCTGCTCAGCGCCTCCAATAAATCAACTTCTGAGTTTCCTCAAAAGTACATTATTCCTCTTCGCTTGCGTGCCAGAACGAGTCGTTGAGAACCAAAAAACATTTAGCTGTGGTTTAAAAACCTGCATAACAATACAAGCCGTTCTATCGCTGCAAGGAAAAAAATAACTCTGCGTCGTGCAGATGAAACTAGCGCAACTAGCCGCTCGTTTGCAAAGTCGCATTTGCATCACCTGTGCGCGCTATAGAACGATACCAATCCATAATCTAGTAGATTCGAAGAAATCTACGCAGGGACGTGAATGGGTGGAGACGAAACACAAAGAGCCTTGCACACTATAGGCCGAAACTGTGAACTTTGTGTTCAGAAATACTGAAAGACACAAAAACCGGCAATTGCGGAAAGCTGGTTGTTCTACATTATTGTATTTGAGACGCAAAGGGTTGACTGAGTTTGCCTCTCAAGCTAGTGAGTCTGTACGGTTAGATAAATGAGTAAGAAAACCGCCGAAAGCCGAATATCAAGCATGTGCACTCTGATTTGAACCCATCGACATGGTCTGCGTCATCCCGATGTACTTTGGATACATTTGTAAAATCAGAACCCGAAAATGAGACGTATTGCCACTCATCCCACTCATAGTGGTCATACTCCACGCAACGTGTGATCTGACCCCATTCAAAGGGTAAAATGCATCATGATTTCAAATACTTGAAACCTAACACGGTTTACAGGGACCTCATGTCATAGCGATATTACCTGCTTGGAGGTCCCTCATTTGGATGGACGTTCCGTGGCACGAGAAAGAAGAGCGATTAAATCAAGCGCATGAACCTGTCGCCGTGTAACGAGTATTTGACTGGAAAAGACCCAAATCTGGTGTTCGGGATTGTCGTGATCCAGTATTCTATAGAATCGTGGCCGCTTTCCCGAAGACAAGCGGATCCTCATCTATTTCGAGCTGGTCCAGCATGCTGGAGCGGAAGAGAATGCAGTCGAAGACGGTGTTTGGAATCATCTTTTGGAGGTAACAAAAGCAATGCCGGGTCTTTTGCAGTCAGAGAGCCATCGGATATAGCCAAAGACTTTTGCGTACAGGCATGTGGGCTCCATGGATGGTCTGTCATCTGGATGTGCTGATGGTAGCCAAGTCGTGAGGTAAAGGTTGTGCACTTACCAATTGCATCGTGCACTGAGAGAAAATTCAGAACCTGCTGTATTGTGTCTGGCTGTGTGGGAAACTTGGGGATAGCTTTGATGCCCCTCTCCGTTTACGGTTGTGGCACTAGACCTTAGCTAAATACTACCGAAAGGGAACACACGACACTCTGACGGCGGCGGAGCGCACGTCACACACATGTATTTCTACAGTTCTGGCGGCGCCAGAACAACACCGGTTTTCGGTGACGCTTCTTACCCAAGCACGGCTGGCTACACGCCCCTCTTTCAAAGCGCCAGAACTCGATGCGCTTTCCCACGCAGAGCGGTAGAAGTGTTCCTGCGCCAAATTAAACGCAAAACCATTTGCGGTACATCTTCATAAACGCAAAAGAGTGGCTTCATAGAATCCTCCAAATGCGGTAGTCCCTTCCGGCAAACGATAAACTTGAGACCGTCGAGTTATTGAATGAAGAGCATCAAACGGGGCACGGGAATACCGGTTTTGGAAAACAAGACATGTAACATTATTGCATTTGTGTCAAGCGCAGAGTCGCGATAAAACTTGAGACTTGTAACATTCACTTCCACTTTTGAACCGTTTTGGAGGTCTTTAACATCTCAACACCCCACTCTTAATGATTTACACATGTATGAGGGGGGTGTTGTTGATTGATGGGAGGCGGTGCGCCAATAAACCGCTCTGTATGCCCCTCTACGCGCATGCAAAACTGCCATTTGGCGCAACGCCTCCCTGCCATTTAAAAAATTCAGCAGCAGCAGCAGCAGCAAAGCTTCCTGCTTACTGGCTGGCACTCCCATAATGACTGCAGTGCCACCCAGTTACACAAAGCAACATGTCGCGTTTTCTCATCATTGGCTGGCACTGCAGTCAATTTAGACACCTAGGCGCCGCGGCGCCCCGTGGTTCTACGAGCGCTATTGCGAGCGCAAGCGAGCAAAGTGCTCGGAGAGCCTCCGAACGCCACGAAATACACAAAGCTACAAAAACAACGCGGCGCGCAGCGCCGCCCACGGCCGAAGGCCGTTTCCACTTGTCTCAACACCCCACTCTTAATGATTTACACATGTATGAGGGGGGTGTTGTTGATTGATAGGAGGCGGTGCGCCAATAAACCGCTCTGTATGCCCCTCTACGCGCATGTAAAACTGCCATTTGGCGCAACGCCTCCCTACCACTTAAAATATTCAGCAGCAGCAGCAGCAGCAGCAAAGCTTCCTGCTTACTGGCTGGCACTCCCATAATGACTGCAGTGCCACCCAGTTACACAAAGCAACGTGTCGCGCTTCCTCATCATTGGGTGGCACTGCAGTCAGTTTAGGCACCTAGGCGCCGCGGCGCTCCGTGGTTCTACGAGCGCTATTGCGAGCGCAAGCAAGCAAAGTGCTCGGAGAGCCTCCGAACGCCACGAAATACACAAAGCTACAAAACGCACGCGGCGCGCAGCGCCGCCCACGGCCGAAGGCCGTTTCCACTTGTCTCTCCATTATAATGATTTGTTCCTCTATGAGGGGGGGGTTCTTGATTGAATGGAGGCGTTGCGCCATAAAATCCTCTTCCACGCCCCCGTTTGCCCATCCAAAACTGCCATTTGGCGCAACGCCTCCCTTCCATTTAAAAAATTCAGCAGCAGCAGCAGCAGCAAAGCTTCTTGCTTACTGGCTGGCACTCCCATAATGACTGCAGTGCCACCCAGTTACACAAAGCAACGTGTCGCACTTCCTCATCATTGGCTGGCACTGCAGTCAATTTAGCCACCTAGGCGCCGCGGCGCCCCGTGGTTCTACGAGCGCTATTGCGAGCGCAAGCGAGCAAAGTGCTCGGAGAGCCTCCGAACGCTACAAAATACACAAAGCTACAAAAACAACGCGGCGCGCAGCGCCGCCCACGGCCGAAGGCCGTTTCCACTTGTCTCAACACCCCACTCTTAATGATTTACACATGTATGAGGGGGGTGTTGTTGATTGATAGGAGGCGGTGCGCCAATTAACCGCTCTGTATGCCCCTCTACGCGCATGCAAAACTGCCATTTGGCGCAACGCCTCCCTACCATTTAAAAAATTCAGCAGCAGCAGCAGCAGCAAAGCTTCTTGCTTACTGGCTGGCACTCCCATAATGACTGCAGTGCCACCCAGTTACACAAAGCAACGTGTCGCACTTCCTCATCATTGGCTGGCACTGCAGTCAATTTAGCCACTTTGGCGCCGCGGCGCCCCGTGGTTCTACGAGTGCTATTGCGAGCGCAAGCGAGCAAAGTGCTCGGAGAGCCTCCGAACGCTACAAAATACACAAAGCTACAAAAACAACGCGGCGCGCAGCGCCGCCCACGGCCGAAGGCCGTTTCCACTTGTCTCAACACCCCACTCTTAATGATTTACACATGTATGAGGGGGGTGTTGTTGATTGATAGGAGGCGGTGCGCAAATTAACCGCTCTGTATGCCCCTCTACGCGCATGCAAAACTGCCATTTGGCGCAACGCCTCCCTACCATTTAAAAAATTCAGCAGCAGCAGCAGCAGCAAAGCTTCCTGCTTATTGGCTGGCACTCCCATAATGACTGCAGTGCCACCCAGTTACACAAAGCAACGTGTCACGCTTTCTCATCATTGGATGGCACTGCAGTCAATTTAGCCACCTAGGCGCCGCGGTGCCCCGTGGTTCTACGAGCGCTATTGCGAGCGCAAGCGAGCAAAGTGCTCGGAGAGCCTCCGAACGCCACGAAATACAAAAAGCTACAAAACCAACGCGGCGCGCAGCGCCGCCCACGGCCGAAGGCCGTTTCCACTTGTCTCAACACCCCACTCCTAATGATTTACACATGTATGAGGGGGGTGTTATTGATTGACAGGAGGCGGTGCGCCAATAAACCACCCTGTATGCCCCTCTACGCGCATGCAAAACTGCCATTTGGCGCAACGCCTCCCTACCACTTAACAAATTCAGCAGCAGCAGCAGCAGCAAAGCTTCCTGCTTACTGGCTGGCACTCCCATAATGACTGCAGTGCCATCCAGTTACAGAAAGCAACGTGTCGCGCTTTCTCATCATTGGCTGGCACTGCAGTCAATTTAGGCACCTAGGCGCCGCGGCGCCCCGTGGTTCTACGAGCGGTATTGCGAGCGCAAGCGAGCAAAGTGCTCGGAGAGCCTCCGAACGCCACGAAATACAAAAAGCTACAAAACCAACGCGGCGCGCAGCGCCGCCCACGGCCGAAGGCCGTTTCCACTTGTCTCAACACCCCACTCTTAATGATTTACACATGTATGAGGGGGGTGTTATTGATTGACAGGAGGCGGTGCGCCAATAAACCGCCCTGTATGCCCCTCTACGCGCATGCAAAACTGCCATTTGGCGCAACGCCTCCCTACCACTTAACAAATTCAGCAGCAGCAGCAGCAGCAAAGCTTCCTGCTTACTGGCTGGCACTCCCATAATGACTGCAGTGCCATCCAGTTACAGAAAGCAACGTGTCGCGCTTTCTCATCATTGGCTGGCACTGCAGTCAATTTAGGCACCTAGGCGCCGCGGCGCCCCGTGGTTCTACGAGCGGTATTGCGAGCGCAAGCAAGCAAAGTGCTCGGAGAGCCTCCGAACGCCACGAAATACAAAAAGCTACAAAACCAACGCGGCGCGCAGCGCCGCCCACGGCCGAAGGCCGTTTCCACTTGTCTCTCCATTATAATGATTTGTTCCTCTATGAGGGGGGTGTTCTTGATTGAATGGAGGCGTTGCGCCATAAACTCCTCTTCCACGCCCCCGTTTGCCCATCCAAAACTGCCATTTGGCGCAACGCCTCCCTGCCATTTAAAAAATTCAGCAGCAGCAGCAGCAGCAAAGCTTCCTGCTTACTGGCTGGCACTCCCATAATGACTGCAGTGCCACCCAGTTACACAAAGCAACGTGTCGCACTATCTCATCATTGGCTGGCACTGCAGTCAATTTAGACACCTAGGCGCCGCGGCGCCCCGTGGTTCTACGAGCGCTATTGCGAGTGCATGCGAGCAAAGTGCTCGGAGAGCCTCCGAACGCCACGAAATACACAAAGCTACAAAAACAACGCGGCGCGCAGCGCCGCCCACCGCCGAAGGCCGTTTCCACTTGTCTCAACACCCCATTCTTAATGATTTACACATGTATGAGGGGGGTGTTGTTGATTGATGGGAGGCTGTGCGCCAATTAACCGCTCTGTATGCCCCTCTAGGCGCATGCAAAACTGCCATTTGGCGCAACGCCTCCCTACCACTTAAAAAATTCAGCAGCAGCAGCAGCAGCAAAGCTTCCTGCTTACTGGCTTGCACTCCCATACTGACTGCAGTGCCATCCAGTTACACAAAGCAACGTGTCGCGCGTTCTCATCATTGGCTGGCAGTGCAGTCAATTTTGGCACCTAATAGGCACCTAAACACAAATCCCTACGGCTCCACATACTCTCGGCGCCGCGGCGCCCCGTGGTTCTACGAGCGCTATTGTGAGCGCAAGCGAGCGAAGTGCTCGGAGAGCCTCCGAACGCTACGAAATACACAAAGCTACAAAACCAACGCGGCGCGCAGCGCCGCCCAAGGCCGAAGGCCGTTTCCACTTTTCTCTCCATTATAATGATTTGTTCCTCTTCTCTCCATTATAATGATTTGTTCCTCTATGAGGGGGGTGTTCTTGATTGAATGGAGGCTTTGCGCCACAAAATCCTCTTGCACGCCCCCGTTTGCCCATCCAAATCGCCCATTTGGCGCAACGCCTCCCTACCATTAAAAAAATTCAGCAGCAGCAGCAGCAGCAAAGCTTCTTGCTTACTGGCTGGCACTCCCATAATGACTGCAGTGCCACCCAGTTACACAAAGCAACGTGTCGCACTTCCTCATCATTGGCTGGCACTGCAGTCAATTTAGCCACCTAGGCGCCGCGGCGCCCCGTGGTTCTACGAGTGCTATTGCGAGCGCAAGCGAGCAAAGTGCTCGGAGAGCCTCCGAACGCTACAAAATACACAAAGCTACAAAAACAACGCGGCGCGCAGCGCCGCCCACGGCCGAAGGCCGTTTCCACTTGTCTCAACACCCCACTCTTAATGATTTACACATGTATGAGGGGGGTGTTGTTGATTGATGGGAGGCGGTGCGCAAATTAACCGCTCTGTATGCCCCTCTACGCGCATGCAAAACTGCCATTTGGCGCAACGCCTCCCTACCATTTAAAAAATTCAGCAGCAGCAGCAGCAGCAAAGCTTCTTGCTTACTGGCTGGCACTCCCATAATGACTGCAGTGCCACCCAGTTACACAAAGCAACGTGTCGCACTTCCTCATCATTGGCTGGCACTGCAGTCAATTTAGCCACCTAGGCGCCGCGGCGCCCCGTGGTTCTACGAGTGCTATTGCGAGCGCAAGCGAGCAAAGTGCTCGGAGAGCCTCCGAACGCCACGAAATACAAAAAGCTACAAAACCAACGCGGCGCGCAGCGCCGCCCACGGCCGAAGGCCGTTTCCACTTGTCTCAACACCCCACTCTTAATGATTTACACATGTATGAGGGGGGTGTTATTGATTGACAGGAGGCGGTGCGCCAATAAACCGCCCTGTATGCCCCTCTACGCGCATGCAAAACTGCCATTTGGCGCAACGCCTCCCTACCACTTAACAAATTCAGCAGCAGCAGCAGCAGCAAAGCTTCCTGCTTACTGGCTGGCACTCCCATAATGACTGCAGTGCCATCCAGTTACAGAAAGCAACGTGTCGCGCTTTCTCATCATTGGCTGGCACTGCAGTCAATTTAGGCACCTAGGCGCCGCGGCGCCCCGTGGTTCTACGAGCGGTATTGCGAGCGCAAGCGAGCAAAGTGCTCGGAGAGCCTCCGAACGCCACGAAATACAAAAAGCTACAAAACCAACGCGGCGCGCAGCGCCGCCCACGGCCGAAGGCCGTTTCCACTTGTCTCAACACCCCACTCTTAATGATTTACACATGTATGAGGGGGGTGTTATTGATTGACAGGAGGCGGTGCGCCAATAAACCGCCCTGTATGCCCCTCTACGCGCATGCAAAACTGCCATTTGGCGCAACGCCTCCCTACCACTTAACAAATTCAGCAGCAGCAGCAGCAGCAAAGCTTCCTGCTTACTGGCTGGCACTCCCATAATGACTGCAGTGCCATCCAGTTACAGAAAGCAACGTGTCGCGCTTTCTCATCATTGGCTGGCACTGCAGTCAATTTAGGCACCTAGGCGCCGCGGCGCCCCGTGGTTCTACGAGCGGTATTGCGAGCGCAAGCAAGCAAAGTGCTCGGAGAGCCTCCGAACGCCACGAAATACAAAAAGCTACAAAACCAACGCGGCGCGCAGCGCCGCCCACGGCCGAAGGCCGTTTCCACTTGTCTCTCCATTATAATGATTTGTTCCTCTATGAGGGGGGTGTTCTTGATTGAATGGAGGCGTTGCGCCATAAACTCCTCTTCCACGCCCCCGTTTGCCCATCCAAAACTGCCATTTGGCGCAACGCCTCCCTACCACTTAAAATATTCAGCAGCAGCAGCAGCAGCAAAGCTTCCTGCTTACTGGCTGGCACTCCCATAATGACTGCAGTGCCACCCAGTTACACAAAGCAACGTGTCGCGCTTCCTCATCATTGGGTGGCACTGCAGTCAGTTTAGGCACCTAGGCGCCGCGGCGCTCCGTGGTTCTACGAGCGCTATTGCGAGTGCAAGCAAGCAAAGTGCTCGGAGAGCCTCCGAACGCCACGAAATACAAAAAGCTACAAAACCAACGCGGCGCGCAGCGCCGCCCACGGCCGAAGGCCGTTTCCACTTGTCTCTCCATTATAATGATTTGTTCCTCTATGAGGGGGGGGTTCTTGATTGAATGGAGGCGTTGCGCCATAAAATCCTCTTCCACGCCCCCGTTTGCCCATCCAAAACTGCCATTTGGCGCAACGCCTCCCTTCCATTTAAAAAATTCAGCAGCAGCAGCAGCAGCAAAGCTTCTTGCTTACTGGCTGGCACTCCCATAATGACTGCAGTGCCACCCAGTTACACAAAGCAACGTGTCGCACTTCCTCATCATTGGCTGGCACTGCAGTCAATTTAGCCACCTAGGCGCCGCGGCGCCCCGTGGTTCTACGAGCGCTATTGCGAGCGCAAGCGAGCAAAGTGCTCGGAGAGCCTCCGAACGCTACAAAATACACAAAGCTACAAAAACAACGCGGCGCGCAGCGCCGCCCACGGCCGAAGGCCGTTTCCACTTGTCTCAACACCCCACTCTTAATGATTTACACATGTATGAGGGGGGTGTTGTTGATTGATAGGAGGCGGTGCGCCAATTAACCGCTCTGTATGCCCCTCTACGCGCATGCAAAACTGCCATTTGGCGCAACGCCTCCCTACCATTTAAAAAATTCAGCAGCAGCAGCAGCAGCAAAGCTTCCTGCTTATTGGCTGGCACTCCCATAATGACTGCAGTGCCACCCAGTTACACAAAGCAACGTGTCACGCTTTCTCATCATTGGATGGCACTGCAGTCAATTTAGCCACCTAGGCGCCGCGGTGCCCCGTGGTTCTACGAGCGCTATTGCCAGCGCAAGCGAGCAAAGTGCTCGGAGAGCCTCCGAACGCCACGAAATACAAAAAGCTACAAAACCAACGCGGCGCGCAGCGCCGCCCACGGCCGAAGGCCGTTTCCACTTGTCTCAACACCCCACTCTTAATGATTTACACATGTATGAGGGGGGTGTTATTGATTGACAGGAGGCGGTGCGCCAATAAACCGCCCTGTATGCCCCTCTACGCGCATGCAAAACTGCCATTTGGCGCAACGCCTCCCTACCACTTAACAAATTCAGCAGCAGCAGCAGCAGCAAAGCTTCCTGCTTACTGGCTGGCACTCCCATAATGACTGCAGTGCCATCCAGTTACAGAAAGCAACGTGTCGCGCTTTCTCATCATTGGCTGGCACTGCAGTCAATTTAGGCACCTAGGCGCCGCGGCGCCCCGTGGTTCTACGAGCGGTATTGCGAGGGCAAGCAAGCAAAGTGCTCGGAGAGCCTCCGAACGCCACGAAATACAAAAAGCTACAAAACCAACGCGGCGCGCAGCGCCGCCCACGGCCGAAGGCCGTTTCCACTTGTCTCTCCATTATAATGATTTGTTCCTCTATGAGGGGGGTGTTCTTGATTGAATGGAGGCGTTGCGCCATAAACTCCTCTTCCACGCCCCCGTTTGCCCATCCAAAACTGCCATTTGGCGCAACGCCTCCCTGCCATTTAAAAAATTCAGCAGCAGCAGCAGCAGCAAAGCTTCCTGCTTACTGGCTGGCACTCCCATAATGACTGCAGTGCCACCCAGTTACACAAAGCAACGTGTCGCACTATCTCATCATTGGCTGGCACTGCAGTCAATTTAGACACCTAGGCGCCGCGGCGCCCCGTGGTTCTACGAGCGCTATTGCGAGCGCATGCGAGCAAAGTGCTCGGAGAGCCTCCGAACGCCACAAAATACACAAAGCTACAAAACCAACGCGGCGCGCAGCGCCGCCCACGGCCGAAGGCCGTTTCCACTTGTCTCAACACCCCACTCTTAATGATTTTCACATGTATGAGGGGGGTGTTGTTGATTGATGGGAGGCGGTGCGCCAATAAACCGCCCTGTATGCCCCTCTACGCGCATGCAAAACTGCTATTTGGCGCAACGCCTCCCTACCACTTAACAAATTCAGCAGCAGCAGCAGCAGCAAAGCTTCCTGCTTACTGGCTGGCACTCCCATAATGACTGCAGTGCCATCCAGTTACAGAAAGCAACGTGTCGCGCTTTCTCATCATTGGCTGGCACTGCAGTCAATTTAGGCACCTAACCAAAAACCCTAATGGCTCCACATACTCTCCGCGCCGCGGCGCCCCGTGGTTCTACGAGCACTATTGCGAGGGCAAGCGAGCAAAGTGCTCGGAGAGCCTCCGAACGCTACAAAATACACAAAGCTACAAAAACAACGCGGCGCGCAGCGCAGCCCACGGCCGAAGGCCGTTTCCACTTGTCTCAACACCCCACTCTTAATGATTTTCACATGTATGAGGGGGGTGTTGTTGATTGATGGGAGGCTGTGCGCCAATTAACCGCTCTGTATGCCCCTCTAGGCGCATGCAAAACTGCCATTTGGCGCAACGCCTCCCTACCACTTAAAAAATTCAGCAGCAGCAGCAGCAGCAAAGCTTCCTGCTTACTGGCTTGCACTCCCATACTGACTGCAGTGCCATCCAGTTACACAAAGCAACGTGTCGCGCGTTCTCATCATTGGCTGGCAGTGCAGTCAATTTTGGCACCTAATAGGCACCTAAACACAAATCCCTACGGCTCCACATACTCTCGGCGCCGCGGCGCCCCGTGGTTCTACGAGCGCTATTGCGAGGGCAAGCGAGCGAAGTGCTCGGAGAGCCTCCGAACGCTACGAAATACACAAAGCTACAAAACCAACGCGGCGCGCAGCGCCGCCCAAGGCCGAAGGCCGTTTCCACTTTTCTCTCCATTATAATGATTTGTTCCTCTTCTCTCCATTATAATGATTTGTTCCTCTATGAGGGGGGTGTTCTTGATTGAATGGAGGCTTTGCGCCACAAAATTCTCTTGCACGCCCGCGTTTGCCCATCCAAATCGCCCATTTGGCGCAACGCCTCCCTACCATTAAAAAAATTCAGCAGCAGCAGCAGCAGCAAAGCTTCTTGCTTACTGGCTGGCACTCCCATAATGACTGCAGTGCCACCCAGTTACACAAAGCAACGTGTCGCACTTCCTCATCATTGGCTGGCACTGCAGTCAATTTAGCCACCTAGGCGCCGCGGCGCCCCGTGGTTCTACGAGCGCTATTGCGAGCGCAAGCGAGCAAAGTGCTCGGAGAGCCTCCGAACGCTACAAAATACACAAAGCTACAAAAACAACGCGGCGCGCAGCGCCGCCCACGGCCGAAGGCCGTTTCCACTTGTCTCAACACCCCACTCTTAATGATTTACACATGTATGAGGGGGGTGTTGTTGATTGATAGGAGGCGGTGCGCCAATTAACCGCTCTGTATGCCCCTCTACGCGCATGCAAAACTGCCATTTGGCGCAACGCCTCCCTACCATTTAAAAAATTCAGCAGCAGCAGCAGCAGCAAAGCTTCCTGCTTATTGGCTGGCACTCCCATAATGACTGCAGTGCCACCCAGTTACACAAAGCAACGTGTCACGCTTTCTCATCATTGGATGGCACTGCAGTCAATTTAGCCACCTAGGCGCCGCGGTGCCCCGTGGTTCTACGAGCGCTATTGCCAGCGCAAGCGAGCAAAGTGCTCGGAGAGCCTCCGAACGCCACGAAATACAAAAAGCTACAAAACCAACGCGGCGCGCAGCGCCGCCCACGGCCGAAGGCCGTTTCCACTTGTCTCAACACCCCACTCTTAATGATTTACACATGTATGAGGGGGGTGTTATTGATTGACAGGAGGCGGTGCGCCAATAAACCGCCCTGTATGCCCTCTACGCGCATGCAAAACTGCCATTTGGCGCAACGCCTCCCTACCACTTAACAAATTCAGCAGCAGCAGCAGCAGCAAAGCTTCCTGCTTACTGGCTGGCACTCCCATAATGACTGCAGTGCCATCCAGTTACAGAAAGCAACGTGTCGCGCTTTCTCATCATTGGCTGGCACTGCAGTCAATTTAGGCACCTAGGCGCCGCGGCGCCCCGTGGTTCTACGAGCGGTATTGCGAGCGCAAGCGAGCAAAGTGCTCGGAGAGCCTCCGAACGCCACGAAATACAAAAAGCTACAAAACCAACGCGGCGCGCAGCGCCGCCCACGGCCGAAGGCCGTTTCCACTTGTCTCAACACCCCACTCTTAATGATTTACACATGTATGAGGGGGGTGTTATTGATTGACAGGAGGCAGTGCGCCAATAAACCCCCCTGTATGCCCCTCTACGCGCATGCAAAACTGCCATTTGGCGCAACGCCTCCCTACCACTTAACAAATTCAGCAGCAGCAGCAGCAGCAAAGCTTCCTGCTTACTGGCTGGCACTCCCATAATGACTGCAGTGCCATCCAGTTACAGAAAGCAACGTGTCGCGCTTTCTCATCATTGGCTGGCACTGCAGTCAATTTAGGCACCTAGGCGCCGCGGCGCCCCGTGGTTCTACGAGCGGTATTGCGAGCGCAAGCGAGCAAAGTGCTCGGAGAGCCTCCGAACGCCACGAAATACAAAAAGCTACAAAACCAACGCGGCGCGCAGCGCCGCCCACGGCCGAAGGCCGTTTCCACTTGTCTCTCCATTATAATGATTTGTTCCTCTATGAGGGGGTGTTCTTGATTGAATGGAGGCGTTGCGCCATAAACTCCTCTTCCACGCCCCCGTTTGCCCATCCAAAACTGCCATTTGGCGCAACGCCTCCCTGCCATTTAAAAAATTCAGCAGCAGCAGCAGCAGCAAAGCTTCCTGCTTACTGGCTGGCACTCCCATAATGACTGCAGTGCCACCCAGTTACACAAAGCAACGTGTCGCACTATCTCATCATTGGCTGGCACTGCAGTCAATTTAGACACCTAGGCGCCGCGGCGCCCCGTGGTTCTACGAGCGCTATTGCGAGCGCATGCGAGCAAAGTGCTCGGAGAGCCTCCGAACGCCACGAAATACACAAAGCTACAAAACCAACGCGGCGCGCAGCGCCGCCCACGGCCGAAGGCCGTTTCCACTTGTCTCAACACCCCACTCTTAATGATTTACACATGTATGAGGGGGGTGTTGTTGATTGATGGGAGGCGGTGCGCCAATAAACCGCCCTGTATGCCCCTCTACGCGCATGCAAAACTGCCATTTGGCGCAACGCCTCCCTACCACTTAACAAATTCAGCAGCAGCAGCAGCAGCAAAGCTTCCTGCTTACTGGCTGGCACTCCCATAATGACTGCAGTGCCATCCAGTTACAGAAAGCAACGTGTCGCGCTTTCTCATCATTGGCTGGCACTGCAGTCAATTTAGGCACCTAAACAAAAACCCTAATGGCTCCACATACTCTCCGCGCCGCGGCGCCCCGTGGTTCTACGAGCACTATTGCGAGCGCAAGCGAGCAAAGTGCTCGGAGAGCCTCCGAACGCTACTAAAAACACAAAGCTACAAAAACAACGCGGCGCGCAGCGCAGCCCACGGCCGAAGGCCGTTTCCACTTGTCTCAACACCCCACTCTTAATGATTTTCACATGTATGAGGGGGGGGTTGTTGATTGATGGGAGGCTGTGCGCCAATTAACCGCTCTGTATGCCCCTCTAGGCGCATGCAAAACTGCCATTTGGCGCAACGCCTCCCTACCACTTAAAAAATTCAGCAGCAGCAGCAGCAGCAAAGCTTCCTGCTTACTGGCTTGCACTCCCATACTGACTGCAGTGCCATCCAGTTACACAAAGCAACGTGTCGCGCGTTCTCATCATTGGCTGGCAGTGCAGTCAATTTTGGCACCTAATAGGCACCTAAACACAAATCCCTACGGCTCCACATACTCTCGGCGCCGCGGCGCCCCGTGGTTCTACGAGCGCTATTGTGAGCGCAAGCGAGCGAAGTGCTCGGAGAGCCTCCGAACGCTACGAAATACACAAAGCTACAAAACCAACGCGGCGCGCAGCGCCGCCCAAGGCCGAAGGCCGTTTCCACTTTTCTCTCCATTATAATGATTTGTTCCTCTTCTCTCCATTATAATGATTTGTTCCTCTATGAGGGGGGTGTTCTTGATTGAATGGAGGCTTTGCGCCACAAAATCCTCTTGCACGCCCCCGTTTGCCCATCCAAATCGCCCATTTGGCGCAACGCCTCCCTACCATTAAAAAAATTCAGCAGCAGCAGCAGCAGCAAAGCGTTAAGTTAGTTTGCTGCTGCTGCTGCAAGTTGACTGTGCAATGGCTGCTGAATGGCTTGCAATACAATCAAATTGTTGTGCCAGCCACTCAGCAGCAAAACCCCGCCTGTTCATTCCGACACGTGGCAAATTGCACTGCGCCAGTGCAGTGTATACTGAAGTTTCATTGCAGACTTGCCTGCAACAGACGTATATACTGCACTGGCGCAGTGCCAAATGCATCTCGCTTGCTGACCCTAACCACTTTTTTGCATCCCATTCAGGCTTGGCCAATAGCGCAGTGTCGTAACCTTTTGCTTGTTTGGGCACTGTTTGCTGGCCTGGGACCTAGGCAAGGCCGAGCTCGTGTGCAGGTCGCCACAAGAGTAACCCACTAAGTACCACGGATCTGGGAAAAGTCAGGTGCTCCTCTGTGGTATACTGGTCGTTTGACGGCGATCAGGAAGTCTGAAGGTTTACCGGACCTAATACCAGCTTACTGTGCAGGATCTGGGGCGGCCGCCGTGTCGTACCTCTTGGGGCCGGAAAGCACACTTCGGTGTGTGAGTAAAGGCAGACCAATCCTTACAACCGGACGCGGGTTAAACATCAAACGGCTTGAAAACCGGCTGGGCACACTCCGCCCGTCATAATCCAACAGGAGTGTGTCGAGAGTCCCTGTGCTGCGCACGACTGCATCGGGTAAATATAAGCCTTGCAGCAATTTGTTTTTTTAATTGCTGCATGCGACTAGGACCGGTGGGTGCAAAGCAACAAACTGCAACCAGTTTTTCACTTTCAACTTTGTGGTATATTGGAAATTATTCTGGAACTCTGGCAAATTTTTTAACGGTTTACAAAAACATAGAATTGTTTTTTTTTCCTTTTTCTGGTAAATTGAAATGACGAGAGGAGGGCGACGTCTAAACTCTGGTGGCGTCCGATCTAACTCAGGAGGTGCCAGAGACAATTCTGGAGGTGCCAGGTTGAACGCAGGCGGTGCAAGGCAAAACGCTGGTGGTCGTCGCGTCGGCAGTGGTGGAGCACGGGCAGGAGCTGGAAGACCCCGAAGAGCACCAGCTCTTCCAGCTCCAGATGAGTTGGGAGTAAATGAGAGCGGAGCACACGTTCAAGGACCTATTGTTCCAGTGGTTGAAGAAGACGAAATTACTCCTGCACCTACTTCGGTTGCAGCAGCAGTTAGCACAAGCGCCGCTGGAGCCAGTGAGTCCGCTGCCACAGATCTACCGACATCGTTCCCACTTCCTGGATTTCTGGAGTTTGTGAGAGGCCTTCCAAGTCACATTCCACCGCCTCCGATGCCTCCCTTTCTCCCACCGATGCCTGCAGAACAGATGCCGGTTGCGATGGAAGTGGAAGAGGATGAGATCATCCCTGCTCCTCCACAGCCACCGCTGTCACCACCGCCGCCACAGCAGCCTGCTCTGCCACAAGTTGAACAAGAGGAAGAACAGATGCCAGTCCCGATGGAAGTGGAAGAGGATGAGATCACCCCGGCTCCCTCACACCCGCCGCCACAGCCTGCGTTGCCACAAGCTGAACAGGAAGAACAACAGATGTCCATTCCGATGGAGGTGGAAGCGGATGAGATCACACCGGCTCCCTCACACCAGCCGCAGCATCAGCCACAGCAACAGCTTGATACGACGGTCATGCACTGTGCTGGGCGTCCTGATCGAGGACTTTATCGCGTGTAATATGCGTGGGATTCCGTGGCAGCTCAGGCGAGGAATGATCCGGCCATCCGTGCAAGCGTGCCGGAGTTTGAGACGCTGCCCACTGCAGGTCAAAGGCGATGCGGAAGATGCGACGAGCACGCACACACGCTCTCCTCCTGCCTGTACCGGGACTGGACATTGAGAATTCATAGCTGCAAGTACTGCGGATGCGTTTTGCTTGGCAAAGAGACCAATGGAGTGTACTGTGGAATGAAAAGAATGTCAGGGTGGGGCGTCACGTTCCGCAGAAGGCATAGCAACGAGTTGGTTTGCAGTCTTTATAGTCTGAGAGCCTTCCACAGCCATTTTCTCAACTTGCATACGCTCTTCGCTACGACGCAAGCGTTCATGGACATGTCGTATGTGACGGGAGGCGGTCCCTCCTTTCTGAGACTTGAGGGAAACGCAGGTCTGGCTCTGCCCACGCAGAACCAGAACAACACGCGCTACAGCTTTCTGTGGGGTACTGGTCCGCCTTCCTTGGATCCCTCTCACTATACGCGTGCCAATTTGCGTGCGTTCATTCAAGATATCAACGTACGAGACATCGTGCCCAAGTTGTACGATGTGATCCAGCCGAAGCCAGACGTGGTGCGTGAGCGGTACCGATCCATGCTTAGCACGCAACAACAACAACAAAATGCAGATACCGCCGTCCATATCAGCATGCAGGCAGCAGAAGAGGGAGTAGTCGTACGTAGTTACGAAGGAACCCGAAGTGCCACATTCAGTGCTCCTCACGCAGGTGATGTCCCTCTCCCTGAAGATGCTCCTGGTGGGGGGCAAACGTGAGGAAAACGCTCGTCGTGGATCATATTAGCCTGTACCCAGTGGAATCCCACGTACCGCGCTTGGTAGAAGGAACCGTAACAGAAGAGCACGCCATAGTGACGGCTGCCACTGCTAGTAATGATGGAGACGGGGCGATTTCGAATGCCGCAAAGAATGCGCAAGTGCGGTACCGTCTTCTAAAACCGGTATCCAAAATGGCAGAGAAAGGCACTTTCCCTCTGCTCTACCCGTACGGTGATCAGCACGAACCGTTTGACATTGGCGTGTTTCTGGAGGCAAAGAACTCAACACAGCAAATCTCAGGTCTCAGCGTCAACGAGTGGAAGCTCCGAAAGCTCACCTGGGCTGAGAACGCGAAGAGACGACTGTACTCAGACAACATCCTTCTGGACAGTGGACCGTTGATGCAGATGTGGATGCTTCGCACCCACACAAACATTGAGGACATGGGACTGCGTTTCCTGGAAAGAGAACAACGGGCACGCATTGTACAAGAGCAAGAAATGCAGCAAGCACAACAGCAAACCGGTCACGTGCCACAATCTCAGTTCGTGCTAGTGGGACGCATCTTTCTGCCCAATGACTCGGTGAACTCAGCAGCATACTGGAAGAACAAGCGCATGGATGTACAGGCGATCGTGGCGCGGAGAGGACCGCCTTCTCTGTTCATTACAATCACCATGAACATCTGGCGAATGGACATCCAGCGTCTTGGGATGGACACCACCAATCGTGGCGCATTTACGGCACAAAGTAACCGCCCTCGACCGTTTGACCGACCGGATCTGATTGCAAGGGTGTAGAACCAGTACGCAAACGACTTCATGAAGGATTTGGAGAAGAACTCGGGGCAGATCTTTGGATTGAAGTGCCTGGGGCTTGCATCAAAGCTCGAATTTCAAGAGCGCAATGTGCCTCATCACCACATGCTCGTGTGGCTCGAAGGAGGCGTGATTGAAGACGTTGATGTGATCGACGAGCTCATTCGTGCAGAACTTCCCCTTCCAGGCGAAGACGACGCGTTGCGTGCTCTCATTCGTTCCATGCACAGGCACCGCCACTCCACCTATTGCCGGAATCGCTCTGGGCGGTGCAAGTTTGGATACGACAGCATTATGACTGTGCCGGAGACGTACATTGAAGAAGGCACAAATCGCTTTATTTACCGCAGAAGAAGGCAAGAAGACCTCAAGATTGTGCCGTACAACCCAACTCTGACCAAGAAGTACCGCTCTCATATCAACGTAGAACGCACGCAAGGAGGGGGCGCAGTGGCTTATCTGATGAAGTACGCGTTTAAGCAGCCCAAAGCTCAGGAGGTGGTGCTCAATGTGAGTGATGCTAATGATACAAGCACACACAACGCGCAGCAACAAGAGCCACAGGTGCAGAACGACATTCGTGCATACATGCGAGCGCGTGTGGTGGGCGCCGTCAATGCAGCTTGGAGACTTTTCGAGTTTCGACATGTTCACATCGTACCAAAAGTAGAGCGACTGGCTATTCACTTGGAAGGAGAGCGCACATTTCTGCTGAGAGGTCCAAACCAGCTCTTTTCTGCATCACAGCCGTCTACACTGGAGAGATACTTTGCAAGGCCCGAAGCATACGCGAACCTCGACTACCTTTCGTACTTTGAAAAAGTGCGATTGTATCGCACGCTTCCAGCCCGCGTGCTTAACCAATACGACGGAGAGAGCACTCAGGTGCCCACAGACGACTGCGATCCGCCCATGTACGTGGTAGAGCGCACGGACGACGAGCAGTGCGTCGCAAGGATCAGAGGTGTTTCACCGTCGGACATTGAGCTCTTTGCTCTGCGCTTGCCGCTCATGAATCACGGCTCGAGCTCTTATGAAGACGCAAGGACTTTCAACGGACAGCAGTATGGAACGTATCGTGAAACTGCGATTGTAAGCGGACTGCTCGCGGACGGATCCGAGTTTGATATTGCATTCCAAGAAGCAGTGCAGATATACAGCACGCCCTCAGAGCTACGACGTCTGGTTGTTGCACTATACCAACAAGGCGCAGACCCAGAAAAAATGGCCGTCGAAAACTGGGAGGCACTATGTAGCAACGTACATACAGGAGATGAGCAGCAACGAAAGCAAGAAATGTATCGACGTGTGGTGGAAATCTCAGACCGGCACGGAGGACGACTGCTTCGCGATCACAGCTTCTTCTCCCAACACCTACAGCAGGATCATACAGCACTGACTGAGGCGAATCGAGCTACAACAACTCGAGACGCACAAGTGGTGCGAAATTCGTCAACTTTGCAGTCAAGGTACGCCACCTTAAAACCTCGCCAAAGACAAGTCATTGACACCGTCATTGCCGCATTGCAACAACTACAAGCGCTGCAGGAGAAAACCAGCACTCCTGGAAACTTGTTCTTTGTGCAAGGATCCGCAGGAACTGGAAAGACATACGTGATCAACCTCCTTCGTGATATCGTTGAGTCGGAAGGAATGCTCGCTGAAATGACTGCTACAACAGGCATTGCAGCTTCGTTGTACGAAGGTGGCCGCACTTTACATAGCCTGCTCGGACTGGGTGTAGCTGATAGGGACAGCACAAGCAGCACTACAGCCACTTTGTCAAAGTACGGTCCCCGATCTCAACGTGCAGAACTGCTACGTGAAATACAACTGCTCGTCTTGGATGAAGCGTCCATGCTCTCACGAAAGCTCTTCCAACTCATGGATGCGTTGCTCAAAGATCTTCGCTGCAGTGGAATGGAAAACCTGCCTCCGTTTGGGGGCTTGACCATCATTCTATCCGGGGACTACTCCCAGCTGCTTCCAGTGGTGCCGCAGGTGTACATGGAGGCCGAGCCAAGTGGTAATGTGAGACGAGTGTACACAAAAATTCTCAACGAATTGCCGTCGAAGAGTGATCTGTGGACATTGTGCTCGGTTCAAGTGCTGTACCTCACGGAACAAGTACGCCAAGCCGATGATCCGGCATTTGCGTCGCTGTTACGTTCCATTGCACGAAACACAATATCCAACAACGCTCCAATACCACTCAGATCTACCGGTGGCATGCAAACTGCCTACCAATTCCTGTGGAAGTGGCTCACAACACGACGCAAGGAGGATGTGGATCTCAGCAAAATGCTCATTGCCTCCACAAATCAGTTGGTCGATGAACACAATGTGGCAGCGCTGGATCTGTTTCCTGGTGAACGCTTCACTCTTCCGTAAGCTACGACGGTACAACCTGACCGTGTACCAAACTAAGAGCCCGACGTCACCATTACCTTTGTTCCCGAGTTTGCGTATCAGTATGCACCTACTGGTGTACCTCCTCATAACTTGGATTTTAAGATTAATGTGCCAGTTGTGGTCATTCGGAACGTGCTGCATCCCACTGTGGTCAACGGAAAGCTGTTCGTAGTCGTGCGTGTCGATCACTTTACGATGCAGGTGGCTCGATTCGACGAGAACGGACAGGTACTGGAACGACAGCTCCTGCATCGTATCCACTTCGAGTTTTCTTTCGCAGACATTCGCATGATTCGAAGGCAGTTCCCTATTCGTCTTGCGTTTGCAGCTACAGTTCACAAAGGACAGGGAAAAACCTTGGATGGATTGGTTGTGGATGTACGATCCAACTTCTTCTGCGCAGGTCAGTTGTATGTCGCATTGTCGCGCGTTCGAAGGAACGACCATGTGCTGCTCCTGCATGATCTGCAGCTTACACCCGCGAATGCGCACACAATTCATCCCATGCCTTTTCCCATCGCCAACCCAGTGCTGCCTGAAGCTATTTAGTTCTGCATCCCTCCACAACCGTAATCATATCTCTTGCATTCTTCTTTCATTGGATTAAACTACTTGCTTTTCTGCTTTTGCTTTCTCCAACCTCTTTTTTCCTCACCGCTGTTTATCACTCCTCCACCGCGGCGCGCAGCGCCGCCCGCGGCCGAAGGCCGCTTCCTCTTGTCTCTCCATTATAAGTATTTGTTCCTCTATTAGGGGGGTGTTCTTGATTGAATGGAGGCGTTGCGCCACAAAATCGTCTTGCACGCCCCCGTTTGCCCATGCAAAACGCCCATTTGGCGCAACGCCTCCCTACCATTTAAAAATTCAGCAGCAGCAGCAAAGCTTCCTGCTTACTGGCTGGCACTCCCATAATGACTGCAGTGCCATCCAGTTACATAAAGCAACGTGTCGCGCTTTCTCACCATTTGCTGGCACTGCAGTCAATTTTAGCACCTAAACACAAACCCCTACGGCTCCACATACTGTCGGCGCCGCGGCGCTCCGTAGTTCTACGAGCACTATTGCGAGCGCAAGCGAGCAAAGTGCTCGGAGAGCCTCCGAACGCTACTAAATACACAAAGCTACAAAAACAACGCGGCGCGCAGCGCCGCCCACGGCCGAAGGCCGTTTCCACTTGTCTCTCCATTATAAGTATTTGTTTCTCTATGAGGGGGGTGTTCTTGATGGAATTGAGACGTTGCGCCACAAAATCGTCTTGCACGCCCCCGTTTGCCCATGCAAAACGCCCATTTGGCGCAACGCCTCCCTACCATTTAAAAAATTCACCAGCAGCAGCAGCAGCAAAGCTTCCTGCTTACTGGCTGGCACTCTAATAATGACTGCAGTGCCACCCGGTTACACAAAGCAACGTGTCGCACTTTCTTATCATTGGCTGGCACTGCAGTCAATTTAGGTACCTAAACACAAACCATTACGGCTTTACATACTCTGGGCGCCGCGGCGCCCCGTGGTTCTGCAAGCGCTATTGCGAGCGCAAGCGAGCAAAGTGCTCGGAGAGCCCCCGAACGCTACGAAATAAACAAAGCTACAAAATCAACGCGGCGCGCAGCGCCGCCCACAGCCGAAGACCGTTTCTACTTGTCTCAAACCCCACTCTTAATGATTTACACATGTATGAGGGGGGTGTTGTTGATTGACGGGAGGCGGTGCGCCAATAAACCGCCCTGTATGCCCCTCTACGCGCTTGCAAAACTGCCATTTGGCGCAACGCCTCACTACCACTTAAAAAATTCAGCAGCAGCAGCAGCAGCAAAGCTTCCTGCTTACTGGCTGGCACTCCCATAATGACTGCAGTGCCAGCCAGTTACAAAAAGCAACGTGTTGCGCTTTCTCATCATTTGCTGGCACTGCAGTCAATGTAGGTACCTAAACAAAATCCCTAAGGCTCCACCAACTGTGGGCGCCGCGGCGGCCCGTGGTTCTACGATCGCCATTGCGAGCGCAAGCGAGCAAAGTGCTCGGAGAGCCTCCGAACGGTACAAAATAAACAAAGCTACAAAACCAACGCGGCGCGCAGGGCCGCCCACGGCCGAAGGCCGTTTCTTCTTGTCTCAACACCCCACTTTTAATGATTTACACATGTATGAGGGGGGTGTTGTTGACTGACGGGAGGCGTTGCGCCACAAATTCGCTTTGCACGCCCCCGTTTGCGCATGCAAATCGCCAATTTGGTTCAACGCCTCCCCACCATTTAAAAAATTCAGCAGCAGCAGCAGCAGCTAAGCCTCCTGCCTACTGCCCGGCACTCCCATAATGACTGCAGTGCTACCCAGTTATACAAAGCAATGTGTCGCGCTTCCTCATCATTGGCTGGCACTGCAGTCAATTTAGGTACCTAAACACAAACCACTACTCTAGGCGCCGCGGCGCCCCGTGGTTCTACGCGCGCTATTGCGAATGCAAGCGAGCAAAGTGCTCGGAGAGTCTCCGAACGCTACTAAATACACAAAGCTACAAACCCAACGCGGCGCGCAGCGCCGCCCACGGCCGAAGGCCGTTTCTACTTGTCTCAACACCCTACTCTTAATGATTTACACATGTATGAGGGGGGTGTTGTTGACTGACGGGATGCGTTGCCCCACAAATTCGCTTTGCAGGCCCCCGTTTGCGTATTCAAATGGTCCATTTGGCGCAACGCCTCCCCACCATTTAAAATTTTCAGCAGCAGCAGCAACAGCTAAGCTTGCTGCTTACTGGCTGGCACTCCCATAATGACTGCAGTGTCAGCCAGTTACAAAAATCAACGCGTTGCGCTTTCTCATCATTTGCTGGCACTGCAGTCAATGTAGGTACCTAAACAAAACCCCTAAGGCTCCACATACTGTAGGCGCCGCGGCGCCCCGTGGTTCTACGAGCGCTATTGCGAGCGCAAGCGAACAAAGTGCTCTGAGAGCCTCCGAACGCTACTAAATACACAAAGCTACAAAAACAACGCGACGCGCAGCGCCGCCAATGGCCGAAGGCCGTTCCCACTTGTGGTAAAGTTCATCATTGATAGCCTCAATAATCTCTATTGGTCCGTGCCAGTGCATCGCTGGTTTGTAGCCAGCGAAGAAGTCTTCGCGTGCGACAAGAGCAAAATCACCTTCCGTAAACGTCGGTAGTTCGCTGCGTTCGGCAGCCTTGCGTTTGCATTCGTGCAATGACCGTACGGAATTTCGCACCAGTGGGTGACGCTCCGCTATTGGGTGTTGCAGCGCATAGAAGTTTACAATTCTCTCTCGCTGTGTCTCGGAAGCAGTAACTGACTTGACCGTAGTGGTTCGCAGAAAAAGAGAAATGGGCAGCGCAGGATCCATGCCCGTAAATAACGTGATCAGCGCGACATTTTTCCGTTGTAGTGGCGGTGCCTTGTTCAAAACGCTCAGTATCAGTAGCAGTGGATCCGTCCACGCTCCGAACCGCATCTGCACTTCAGAAACAACCGATCGGAATACTGTATTCAGCTCCTTTCCCAGGCACTCGACCGCGCCGCTACTCCAGAGCGTTAGGGCAGCGAAAATGGTGGGGAACTTTCAGTCTTTTTTACACTAACCGAACGGTCTCATTGCATAAATGGGTAGGCCCATCAGACATAAGTCCGTTTGGTACTTCAAAAGCAGCAGAATAGTCAATATGTGCCGTTTCAGCGTTAACCGCCACGGTGTCGCTGAACAGGAAAAAAATCATTTGTAATCGGAATGGCCGTCGTGCAGCATTAGCAAGCATTTATCACCGTTACGGCTGGGTTCGATTTCGATGTAGTCGAGCTGTAAGAGGTCAGTCACCGCTGTAACATGGAAGGCCGGTCAATGTGCTTGGTACCTTCCAGCAGTCAACGGTCGATAAACAGTTGATGCAGGAGCGGACAAAGGACCAGATGTCTGTGATCATTGTCTACCAGAAGTAGTGACGTCGTGAAACCGTTTTGGTAGTGGAATTACCACAGTGGCCGCTAGGTCCGTTGTGAACAATGATGCATAGTCGCCACTGTAGTTCCGAGGCGGTATCTGTAGAGCAATGCGTTTGAGCATACCTTCTAGGCGAGGTGGGTCATAAATGATTCAATACCGACGTGGCATAGATTCAAATCAGGTAAGAGTGGACACTCGAAAAAATTGGGTGAAATTCGATTTGAATCTTAATTGGTATTTTTGGAACCTTCATGGGTGGTTTCTTTGGTATCTGGAAGAGATATACGCATGGCAAACTTATGGATATTATTCATGGTTGGCATGATGCACACGTGTCGTGTTGCGCCCTGGCCAGCAGTGCCTCCAAGTGACACAAGAGTGTGGACCACAAGTGTGGCACACTACCATAGTAGTATTCTTAGTTTATTGTGACCCAATTGAAGTGCAACGCCCTCAGGGAGGGATTCTGGGTACTTGAACGCTTTCCCGATATTATCGGTTGTGTAGTGTGTATATGAACTACGCCCCACAATGGTGGGTATGGACACGTGGGACACGGTTTTGGGTCAATTGGCGGTTGGCCACAGTAGTGGATGTTGCCACGGAATGTGGAGTATTTTAGTTAGTTTTATTTATTATTTTCACACCCATTTCTGGGAAGCTAGTACTTAGTGCGACGGCGCACTGCCGTCGCACCAGTAAAACTTCCCCAACAAGGGACCCCAACCTGGGGAATTGGCTCTGAGCTTTACCGCCTCCGCGTGTTCTCAACTCCTCCTTGGAGGGAAGCACCGTAGTGTACGGAAGTTCAACCCCCTTGCACATCTAAAGGAGACCCATCGTTGGGAGTACTAATTGTTCCAATCATATTGGTGTTTCGCCCTGTATAGGGAGTCCTGTCCACCGGCATTGCCGTATCTACTCGTCGCTCTCGTCCTTCCTCTTTCCCCTTTTTAGGGTAGCACCTCCCGCTATCCGCGGCCCTCGTGTGCGCATCCGCTCACACACCCCCACTTACGTGGAAACATACCTCTACTGAGGATCACACCCCCGCTCACGCGGATACCGATTCTTCGCCTTCACCTCCCTGCGCGAGTCGCGACAGGTGTCCCTGGTCTTACAAACCGGCTTCGCCGTGACACCTCTGGGAGGGCTCTACCCAACTGGGTTCACCTCGTGAGAGAAAGATCCCGGACGTCTTTCGGTGTTTTTCCCCTTTGGGGCATTGCACCACACCAATAGTACTTCAGGGAGAACGGCCTTGCTGTCTCACCCTGGATTAAAGCCAAGCTGTGCCTCTGCTCTGAGTTTATCGCCTGCGTGAAGTGACGAACTCCTGCTGGGGTCTCACAGCGTTTAGTCTCATTATACTCACCCGCACAGTATCTCCGAGAACCGCTGATCTGTGTTACCCCGTGGTTTCGCCCAGTGTTCACCTTTTTTACTGTTTTGGTTACTTTCCATTGCGGGAACAGATAGCCCTTCGACTCAGTATTGAGTTCTGCCGTGCTGGCTGAACAAGCAACACCCCCCACCACCTGGTCTCTTTTGGATTTCCGCACGACCCGCAGGGTTGTCCCTTCCCTTTTGGTTTCTCCCCTTTTTTTCCCTTTTCCCTTTCTGGATTCTCCGTGGACCAGAACACCGCTCACACGGACCTGTACAGTGTGTTGACCGGCTGTTAACAAGATTATCGGTATTACCTCCGTCGGTATAACCGGAAGCCAGCGCATTTTTACACCCGAACACCGTGTGGTACGGAGGGCCCTGTCGCAGCGCCTACCTCACAAGAGAGCAAGGCTGCGAACATCTTCGGAGGTTTTCCCGCCTAGGGTTATTGCTCCATAATATCAGGGATCCACGTAGCACCGTTGGGATTGGTCCAAAGTTCTTCGTTGGCCATGAGGTTTTTTCGACGAACAGGCGCCGATGAAGTTTGCATGTTGATGATAGCTCGTAGCGATGGCCACTCAAAATCCACTTCGGTTGTTGGAGGCAGCTCGAGGATGCGCATTAGGTGGCAGATAGTTCCCAGACCGAACCATCGTCGAAGTAAATCAGCCCAGACGTTGTCAGCGCCTTTGATATGAAAGCATGTGCAATTGTACATGCTCAACCATACGGCCCAGCAAATACCCTTGCATAGAGACATTTTTGAAAGGTCAGGGACAACCGATAGCAGATCGTATAGGAAGATCAGACTTTTGTGATCTGTGTAGAGATCGAAACCATTCGGTGTGGCAGCGAGCCAGCGCATCCTCTCGAGGGAAGCTAGGAGAGCGTAGGCTTATTTTTCGAGGATACACGAGCCAAGTTGGGTCTGATTAAACCGTCCGGATAAAAATGCCATACGCTTGTGGCGCTGGCCATCATGCGGTTCGGAAAGATCTGCCATTGGTACCTGAGTAACAATCCCGGACCAGACCGCATCTTAGGCGTCAGTTTAAACACACTAATGCTTGGCATCATTTCATTCAGGTCTGCAGGGTACAGTATCATTCGAGAAACATGCACCAACTGTTTCATTTGTTAAATGAGGTCTTTAATTTCAAAGACCCAGGTTGACTTCTTGGAAACAACATGGCGCAGACCTCTCCACATGAACTGCAACTTGTGCTTCAATAGTGTCGTGCTTCTCTAACCAAAACAAAACTGCCGACCTCTATTTCGCTGCGCTGTATACTGTTCTTTTGGCTATGACGCTCGATAAATCTTGTCTGTTTCTTGATTACTGTCGACTCGACATTTTTATGCATGTCTTACAGTGCCTTTTGAAGCTCGTTGACCCTAATAAGCTGCCTCTTGTGGACTAAATCCTGAAATGAATCGTAGGCGAACTGCTCAACTGGCTACGCCCTCATGAGTGACCTCACGGGAACATGCCCAGTAAAAACCTGCAGCATTGTGCGATATACGAGAGTTTTGTCACTGCTGCAAATTACAAAACGATTCAAGGGTGCATCATTCACTATGCTATGAACACTTGAAGTGCAACGCCCTCAGGGAGAGATTATGGGTACTTGGTCGTTTTCCCGATATTATCGGTTGTGTAGTGTGTATATGAACTACGCCCCACAATGGTGGGTATGGACACGTCGGACACGGTTTTGGGCCCATTGGCGGTTGGCCACAGTAGTGGATGTTGCCACGAAATGTGGAGTATTTTAGTTGATTTTATTTATTATTTTCACACCCATTTCTGGGAAGCTAGTACTTAGTGCGACGGCGCACTGCCGTCGCACCATTAAAACTTCCCCAACAAGGGACTCCAACCTGGGGAATTAGCTCTAGTTGTTGCCGCTTGCGCGCGTGCTCTACTCCTCCTTGGAGGGAAACGCCGTAAACCACGGGACATCTAACCCCCTTGCACATCTAAAGAAGCCCATCCTTGGGAGTATAATTGTTCCAATCATACTGGTGTTTCGCCCTGTATAGGGAGTCCCGTCCACCGGCATTGCGATATCTTTTCGTCGCTCTCGCGACTCACTTCGTCCTTTCTTTCTCCTCTTCGCCCTTCCTTTTCCCCCTTTTTAGGGTAGCACCTCCCGCTATCCGCGGCCCTCGTGTGCGCATCCGCTCACACACCCCGACTTACGTGGAAACATACCTCTACTGAGGATCACACCTCGCTCACGCGGATACCGATTCTTCGCCTTCACCTCCCTGCGCGAGTCGCGACAGGTGTCCCTGGTCTTACAAACCGGCTTCGCCGTGACACCTCTGGGAGGGCTCTACCCAACTGGGTTCACCTCGTGAGAGGAAGATCCCGAACTTCTTTCGGTGTTTTTCCCCTTTGGGGCATTGCACCACAAATTGGCCTCCCGACTTAGCATCGGTTTTTGTTTTCCCTCTTACGAGGTTTGTTTTTATTTACCGGAAGTTCCGTGATCGTTCCCGTCGTAACGGTATTTTCTCATGTCGAGAAATCCCTCCGATGCGGAGCCAGCGGCTACGCGTAGTCGCTCCCGCGACAACGCGGACACTTCCGAAGTCTGGTTCGTACCCCGTATCCCTATAGGGACAAGTTCCAGCCGTACTGGCGCCGCTTCATCGCGGAATGATACCCCCGACCAGGAACCCCGGAACCTCCTTTTGCCCTTGCTATCACCCCAGCAGGGGAATGCAGCATCGAATCCGGCTGTTGCCGCAGTGCCCCAGGCACCCCGGCCTGCTCCCGCTGTCGCGGCTTCAAGCCCCCGTGGAACGGGCGATAACACCCCCCAGGGGACTTCCCTGGAATCGCAGGTCCGCGCTCTGTCGACCGCCCATGACACCCTTGTAGGGGATCTAAAATTCCTCCAAGAGGTGGTCTTGGCAACCCCCGTAGAGGAGGTCGCCGATGAACTCCGTATTTTACGGTCTGACGTCAACTCCGTGTTGGAGAGTTTGGGACAACCCGCCACCTTCATCGAAGGAGTTGAAGCCCGATTTGATTGGATTGGTGCCCGCCTGGAGATGCTGGAGCAGTTCGTCCTCATGGACAAACCATCCCCGGATGATCTGGTAAACGAGACATCGCACAATGACCAGCTTGCTGGGAAGGAGAAACGCCGTCATCGACGGAAACACCACCGAAAATATTCGGACTCCGATTCTTCGACATCGTCGGACTCATCCCGAAACCATTCGGTTAGCTCGAGCTCCTCGCACTCCGACTCGGAGGACGAGAAGCGAGGCTACTCCTCCCGCTCAAAGCGGTCATCGGCCACTGAAGGTGTGGTCCGAACCCGCCAGAAGGGGAGAAGACACCCCGGTCTTCGGGAATTGAAACCGACAAACCCGGATTAGCGGAAGCTTTTATCATACCGGTACTACCGGCTCGAAGACTCGTCACTTGGACGTACGCCCCGTGGTGCGGGAAAGGTGCGAGAATGCATTAAGCGAATGCCGCTCTCGCTCCGCAACCAGTATTCTACTGGAGAGGACCCAGTCCTAGTACTGGATTTCCTATCCCGCTTTGTAGCGGAGGCCGATATCCTCGGTATGAATGAGGGACAAGCCTATTTGGCTATACCGTATTTCTTACGGGGAGTGGCGGAGGACCAATACAACTCTGTCAGAGGATCTTCTCGTGCCTCCGAGGGAGGAGTTACTTGCTGGCCGGAGGCTGTGCACTATCTACTGCAATCCTACGCCACAAACACTGCTATCCAGCAGGCTATCCTCGCTTTGCGAGACACACGCCAGCGTGCTGGAGAGACCGAGACCGATTACTCGGTGCGCCTTAACAAGGCTTTCCACAGATGTGGTAACGTATACCCCGCTGGGGAGCGCAGTACCATGTTCATCGATGGTCTTGACCCGGCAATCCGGAGTTTAGTTACCCGTTATCGGGAGGACAAGCGGAGGATCACCTATCTCGATCTGGTCCAACACGCCCGAGCGGAAGGGGATGCACTTCGTGCAAGATCTCCGAACAATCGGTCTAAATCCGCCAAGGCGTTGTTGCTGGAAAGTGAAGCTTCCTCACTCCCGCTCACCGCGGATGGGAACCCTGCACAGGGATTTGATACCGTGCATTTGGTGCAGGAGGATGGTGTGTCGATACCCACCAGTGACTTACCGTCAACGACGAAGATGACCCGTGATACGGGAACGGAAGACCCCTTTTTGTACGGTGGTAACAGTCGGGTTCAACCCCAACGACTCCCGTTTTCAAACGGTCAATCCCGTTATCAACGGCCTGGGTGGACTCACACCCGCCCTGCGGTTCGCTTCTCCGATACTCGGAATAATAATCCGCTTGTCGCGGTATTGGCTCTCATTTGCCACCTGTGCTATGCCCATGGCAATACCTCACCTCAGTGTATTTGTTCACTGAAGAATATGGCCAAGGTGGTGGCAAATTATGAGGCCCTCACTCCAGAGGAGAAACGTTCCGTCCCGACGGCTTCCTACCTCCGTGCTAAAACGGACTTTTGCCATGCTCTACCACAGACCCCGCGTGCGCGGCAAGCTTCATACACCCCGATTCGGGAGATCACGCAACCATCCGTTGCAACCCCCGCTTATGCGGATAGAAACCCCCGTCAACGGGATGAAGCACTCGTTGTCGAGGAAACCAACCCACCGCCGAAGTCGGAAAACTAACTGAGGGAGTCTCCCCTTTGGGAGAGGCGTCCTCAAGAACGAGGCTGTTGGCGCCCGAGGCGTCCTCGCCTCGCTCCCCGGTGAAAGTCCTCTCGAGGAAAGACACCGCCGACGCGGACTCTGCGCACCTCGGTGTGTTGCGTCACCCGTGGATACGGAGTAAAAATCCCCGGATTCCCGGTAGAGTCTTGGTCTTGGCCAAGCGCAATTATAAGGTCTATGCCGACCTTGGCCTTGACCCCCAGTTTATGGTGGGGTTTCTCACCGTCCTGGATACAGGTGCACGCCCCAACTTTGTTGTGGAATCATTGTTACCCCCCGCTTGTGCGGTCGCGTATCCGCTCTGACGCGGTCCCCGACATTTCGGATGCGAACAACAATCCGTTACAAACGGTGGGCACAGTGGACCTCGTCGTGAGACTTGGTACCTCTGTGGTGAAGTTGGACTTCATCGTTTGCCGTCATTGGCAGCACCAGTCATACTGGGATGTGATTACTGCGACAGATTTGTCGACGCAATCAGGCCCCGCCTCAGGCGTGTAGAACTTGAAGACGGATCGTCGGTTCCGATTGTTCGCCGCCCGCTAAAGCGGTCCTCTCGGAAACAAGTTCCTCTCCCTGCTGCGCAGGAACCACCGCCGGCGTCCCACGAGTCCACCAAGCTCCGCGTCGCTGCCTCGGTTTCTATACCGGCTGAGTCCCAAGTCTGGGTGCAGGTAAATT
>NBIV01000272.1:0-91495 GCA_003194525.1 Gracilariopsis chorda
TCCTCGCCACAACGTGAAAGCGATCCAGACAAGCAGTCATCTTTTCATAGGCCGCACTTTCATCTTGCGCGCTTTCCAAAGCGCTCATAAAATCTTGCGCCTGTCGTTTGCAAATGCTTTGTGCCATGCAATAGTTAATTGAGACTTGAGCTTTTTCCAGCTTGCCGGGATCGGTCGCGGCTTGTGCGAGTGCACGACTTGCGTTTTCGCAGCGCGTCTGAAACGTCCGTTGCGATTTTGTCAATGGTGGATGAAGTTAAGCCGCTTAGAAATTGAAATTCTGACGCTTCCAGTTGTTCACCGTGCACCATATGATTGAGCGTTCGTTGTGACACTGGGTCAACAACAGATGGTTCACTCTGTTGCGAAGAGCGTTCGAAAAAATACTCACGCCATGTTGACAGGCCGTTTCGGACGCGATCGTACAGCGCTGAGGGAGAATCTAAGGCCGGTCGGACGTGAATCTCTATCGGATCGGGTCCCTGGCGGTAATAGTAATCAATGACGTATCGAACGTCCTCGGTTCCACAGCGATCAATGAGCCAGTCATGCCGATCAAACGGCATAGGATAGCCTCGAAAAGTAGTGCGAAACCAAGCGGCTGGTGAAAGGTCATTCGGCCTTCCCAAGAAGCGCTTCAGTTTAGGCTGTTCACATTGGTGGCAATGAAAGGTGTTTTCCCAGTGCATGAGCTGCTTCCACGTTCGCTCATTCATGGTGTTGTGCACGGATACGACCGCATCCATATCCGATTCTTGTATGCCGTCCGCCTTGCCCTTGCGCTTTAAGGCGTTGAAAAACATCTGGGGTGAGGGATAGGTCCAGGTTTGTTGGGCAGTACCCGCTTTAGGAATGGAGGATTTCTCACGATCGGTTGAAAGCGGGGTGCCTTGACCTGGGGAGGGAAGTTGATTCGGGGTGGCAGGCATCATATTAGCGCGGTCCAATTGCTGACCGTAAACATCGTACACGGAGGGACTCGAGTTTGGCGGAGTACTTGACGAGGTCTTGGAATGGTGTTCCTGGTGCGCCTTGTACGCTTGTAGCTGCTCTTTGGAGAGGTTTTTGTGGTCGACGGGGCATTGCGACTGGGGGGATTTGTGGAGTTGGTCGCTGTGGACGGCTGGGGGATGATGATGTTTTGACATGAAGTCTCGAATCTGCTGCTCGGACATGTTGTCGTGATCTACTGGGCAGCCCCCGTCGGCGAAGGCGATGGTGCTGACGTACGCGCCCATGGTGCGCGGGGCTAACGGGGGCGGGGACTGCGCAACGACGCTGGGGCCCAGCCGGCTGGGGGTGACCTTACCGAGGAGTAGGGAGATTCACAAGGGCCGTTGACGACGACGGCGACGACGCGAAAGTTTGACTGTGTGGCTCTAGGTTACTTGTGTGCACGGTCGCCCTGTTGGCGGATCACGGCGGTCACGCCTCCCTGGAAAGCGCCACTGTTTGTTGGTGCAGACAACTGTCTCGCTGCACGGCGAAGACCGGCGCCGTCCTTCTCACAGCTGTCAAGCGGAACGTCTTCTCGCGTCCAGTGGCGAGCCCCAAAAAAAATGGCGGCGCCCGAAAAAAAAAAAGCTCAACTCGAATTTTCTCCCGCCGCCCCGTGCACAACACACACGACAGCGCACGTCGCGTCACGCCGCACGTCTCACCCCCCACCCCGCGCGCCCAAATTTTAAAAGCAACCGCAACAACAACAACGACCAATCGTGCACTTGCACCCGTATCTATCAGGGCCGTTCTAAACTGGTGTTCTGGAACGTACCAGCGTACTGACTTGCAGTGTTTTGAGCCAATGTTTTCACCGATGTGAAAATGCACATCAGCTCAAAACTGTCAGGCCTCTGCATGTCTGAACTTCAGAGTATGAATACTACTCAGACTCCAAAGAGTATTCATCCTCTTCTCCATGGGCATGTCAGCAGATACTGTACAGTTTATACCGTCGTCGTCGCCACATCACTTTGAATTTTATAAGAAGTCCTACACTTTCGTAAAGGCCATTTGACCGAGCGAGATCCCATCGCCTAAGAACACATTCCAGTTGCGTTCAAAATGTTCTCCATCATCAAGAAGGTGCTTCCGCTGATCTTGTTTGATCCTCTTCAAATATTTGGCACCAAAGTGCACGTGGTATATCGCACTCACCATGACCAAAACGAACACCAAGCTTCGTCGATCACTGCAAATAGCTGCCCTCTTGAATCTTAATGAGGCACTCTTGCTTGGATGTTTTGCTCTAGCAAAAGCAATCCAAAAACCGAAGTTGGGAAGAAAGACTCCATCATTGCTTCCCAGATTGCGTGAAACAAATCCTCGAAACGACGAACAACTAGGATTTGGCTACACCGCACGATGTTTTGAAAGACTGTTCCGAATGACACGAGCAAGCTTTGTCACTCTTTTAGAAATTGTACAGTTAGACCTCACAAAGGACTTGGAATCTGCACGAAGACTGGGTAATGTAGTCATTGCCCCAGATGTACGGCTTGGAATAACTCTTCGTGTGCTATCAGGAGGAAAATACCAAGACATTGCCCACTCACACAGAATTGGATTCTCATCTGTGTATCATATATTTCATGAGACGTCCGGAGTTATTGGAAAACGGTTGAAGATTGACGGACTGCCTGAATCGGAAGAAGAAATAAGAAGGCTTGCTGATGGATTTAAGACATTTCGATGCATACCAAGTCCTTTGACCGGTTGCATAGGTGCGCTCGATGGCATTCTAATTCCCATCAAGAAGCCCGAAAAGTGTCACAACCCTGCGTCGTTCTATTGCAGAAAAGGTTATTATGCACTGCCTGTACAGGCCTTGGTATCTTTCGACTATAAGTTCCTCTCTGTATCTATCAAGTGTGTTGGATCCACCCATGACTCTCTCTGTCACAACGTATCCGGGCTTGGGCGGTTTCTGAAAGAGAAAGGACTTTCTACAGGTCATTGGATTGTAGGCGATGAAGCATTCACCTGTTCAGATGTGTTGATCACACCGGTTCCAAGCTCCAAAGCTGGAGAGGACGAGGTTCATTTCAACTATTTTCTGTCATCATTGAGAATTATCGTGGAACAGGCATTTGGAGTTTTGGTATCGAAGTGGAGAATACTGAAAAGTGATTTGCTATTCGACCTAGAGAAAAGCACTCGGATTGTCGTTTTATGCATGAAGCTCCATAACTTCTTGATTTCAAAGGATACAGCGTATAGGACGTTTGAATACTCAGATGCTGATCTACGTTTAGTGAAGCAACAGTCTGACGAATGGTACGCGTTCTGTGCCGGGAACAACGGAAACAATCACAGAGCGCATGCTGTACCGCCGGAGTCAAGGAAGAGAGCCGAAATGATTCGGATCGTTAAGCAGCTTGGACTAAAACGTCCTCCGGTATATAGAGCTACTGAAACACAACCTTGTGAGTATCTTCTTTGTAACTCTAACTAACCATTCGGAAGCAGTAGAAACTATCTTTCTTCTGCCCCTCGGTTCTAAGCAATATCGTGCTCAGGTTTCTATGAAATATATCAGAGGTGCAGCTGACGATACAGACAAGCTAGCAATTCCTATCCGAAGATGCCGCCGTATCGGACTTCCGTACCACAATTGTATCGCGCCCGTACATGTATCTCGCCACCTATCCACACCTCCTTCGCGAAGTCGACATCGCTCTTCGAAAACGTTTTGTAGACACTGTCGCAGATATTTCAACCGTTCATCTGAACGACATGTCCGCCCCGAACCATCTCGCCCATCTCAAAGGCGCCCCCTTTCTCAAACTTGAAGCTCGAACTTTGGGCGATTTGTTTTCCGTGCGCAAGTCTTTGCTACCGATTATCAAACGAAACACGGAACGCAACGAACGATCGGGCCCCATGCTTGAGCTGCAACACGATAACATGGCCGTTCCCGCGAACCTTCTAGATGCCATTCTGGATATGCGTGAGTACGATGTTGCACCGGTTAGTCGACTGGCCATTGACAAGAAGATTAACGTTGGTTATTGGTACAAGGTCACTCCTGGTGGCGATACACACCACGCTCATCAGTCACATCAGGGCTATGAATAGCACTTGCTTCGTGATCAACAACAACATCCTCTCGCCACAGAGCGCGACCCCGATCTTAATGAGGGTCACGCCAATGACTTTCTCAGTGCACATCTTACCAGACTGCCTGAAATCGTTGAACGTGCGTCCCCCTTCGTGCTAGCATTCGACATTGACTGTACCAAGAAACCACTCAAGTTTCCAGATGCAGAGGCTGGAGACCAGGTCATGATGATTTCTTGGATGGTTGATGGAAACGGGTTTTTGGCCATCAATCGAGAGGTAGTCTCCAAAGATATAGATAATTTTGAATACCGACCTCACCCGGAGTTCCACGGATCCTTTGAAATTTATAACGAGCCAAATGAAAAGGCTGTGTTGCAACGTTTCTTCAGCGAAGTCCGCCTCGCGGCACCAATAGTGTTTGTCACTTTCAATGGCGACTACTTTGACTGGCCCTTCATTGAGACCAGGGCGTCCATGCTGGGCATGGATATGGGTAAGGAGATTTCCATGAGGTGTCAAACCGATCTTCGAATGACAAGGCAAACCGAAGGAAGGTCCACAATTCATATGGATGTGTTTCACTGGGTCAATCGCGACTCCTACCTTCCGCAGGGATCTCGCGGCTTGAAGGCGGTTACTCGCGTACTCCTGGGGTTCGAACCAGAGGAAATTCCTCCAGAGGAAATGGTCAGAGCCGCTATTGAGAGACCGGATGAAATGGCAAAGTATTCCGTTTCAGACGCGCTGTGCACTTTTCACCTGTACATGAAGTACGTACATCCGTTTCTATTCTCACTTTGCAATATCATCCCTCTCAGTCCTGATGACGTACTCCGTAAGGGTTCGGGTACGTTGTGCGAAATGTTGCTTATGTGCCAGGCACGTGAAAAAAGGATCTTGGCTCCGAACAAGCACAATGGATCTGCCATAGGTAAACTCACGGAGGATGGGCATGTTCTGGAGTCTGAGACCTACATCGGCGGTCATGTAGAAGCTCTTCGATCTGGGGTTTATCGAAGCGACTTACCGCTGTGTTTTGATGTTGACGTTGATGCTCTGGAGGATCTGGAAAAGACGTTGAACGAGACCCTTAGGTTCGCCATCACCGTTGAATCCAAAACGAACATCGATGACATCACCAACAACGACGAAGTTCGGAATGAGATCGTGAGACAACTTCACGCACTGCGTGAGAAACCTAGACGAAGTGAGAAGCCACTCATCTACCATTTAGATGTTTCGGCCATGTATCCAAACATCATTCTAACAAATCGACTTCAGCCGCATGCCGTTGTTAGCCCAGCTCAGTGCGCAGCATGCGATTTCAATGGAATGTCGGAATGCCAACGCGACATGGAATGGACGTGGCGTGGAGAGTTTTATCCGGCCTCCCGTGGAGAAGCGGAAATGATCCAGAGAAGAACGGCTCATGAACAACGACAAACTGAGCTCCGTGCCAGTGAAGAAGCTGCCAAGAGTAAGTCTCCAAACAAACACGAAGAACAAGCCAAGTCTCCACCATTCAACCGCGATCGCCCTTCGCCGTACAGAAACAAAGGCAGATCCGCCGTGGCCAGTTTCAACGACGAGGAAGCCCGAAAGAACGTTTTGCTCAGAAGCCGCTTAAAAGAGTATTGTCGACGAAACTACAGGAAGACGCTAGACACCCGGGTCGAGCCGAAAACTGCGACCATTTGCCAACGAGAAAATCCATTCTACGTGGATACCGTGCGTGCTTTCCGTGACCGTCGATACGAATACAAAGCTCTCCTGAAGAAGCAAAAGAAGCTCAAGGCTGAAGCTAAGGAGTCAGGGGATATTGAAGCCCTGAAACGTGCTGAAAAGCTTGTGGTATTATACGATTCCCTGCAGTTGGCTCATAAATGTATCCTGAACTCATTCTACGGATATGTCATGAGGAAAGGTGCCCGTTGGTATTCTATGGAAATGGCTGGGATCGTAACAAACACTGGAGGTCTAATCATTCGTCGTGCGCGGGAGTTCATTGAAAAGGTTGGGCTTCCTCTTGAGCTTGACACAGATGGTATCTGGTGCGTGTTGCCGAACTCCTTCCCAGAAAACTTCTCGTTCACGACCAAGTCTGGAAAGAAATGCTCCTTTAACTACATCTGCTCCGTGTTCAACGCAGACGTAGCCGCAAATTTCAGCAACCGTCAATATCAGGACTTGGTAGATGCTGAGACATCGGAGTATGAGCAAAGGACGGAATGTTCAATTATGTTCGAAGTAGACGGTCCTTACCGTGCGATGGTGCTTCCCGCATCTCTGGAGGAAGGAAAGAGTATCAAGAAACGCTACGCAGTTTTCAACGACGGCGGTTCTCTGGCAGAACTCAAGGGCTTCGAAATCAAGAGAAGAGGTGAGCTAAAACTAATCAAAGAGTTTCAGAAGGAAATCTTTGGCCGTTTCCTTGAGGGTGGCTCAATTTTCGAGTGCTACAAAGAGGTTGGGCTCACTTGTAACAAATGGCTTGATATCCTGACATCTAAGGGGGAAGGACTATCAGACGCTCAGCTTTTAGAACTGCTTGTTGAACAAAACAACATGAGCAAGCCGTTACAAGAGTACCTTCAGGCCGGACAGAAAAGCTGTTCAATTACGTGCGCCAGTAGGATGCAAGAGTTCCTTGGTTCTGTTATTGTCAAAGACAAGGGTCTAGCCGCTACTTATGTTATTGGACGAAAACCTGAAGACACTCAGGTGACTTCAAGAGCTATTCCAGTGAAGATCTTCGAGTTTCAGAAAGAAGTAGTTTGGAGGCGTTTACTAAAGAAGTGGACGAAGAGTGCTGATAACGAAGGGCTGGCTCTGCGCGAACTTCTTGATTGGGACTATTACAAGGGACGGCTTGCAAACGCCATACTTAAGATAGTGAGTATTCCCGCTGCCCTTCAAGCGGTTGAGAATCCTGTACCTAGGATCGAGTATCCGGCCTGGCTTGTCAAGAAATGTAGAGAACTAACTGACGTACGGAAGCAGCAAAAACTGTCTTCCTTCTTCCGCCCGCTTCCAAAGGGACATCGTGCTCAGGTTTCTATGAAATCGCTCAGGGATGCAGCTGAAGATACAGACAAGCTAGCAATTGAAGACATCGAGGATCTTCCAGTCGCCTCATGGACTTCTGCTAGAATCGCACAACGACGAGCTCGGGCAGCCGTGACGAGGAGACTACGCAGAGCACAGGACATCAGGAAGAGAACTGGAGTTCATCCAGACGAACTGCTACTTCGAATAAAAGTCGGAGATTCGAACATGCGGGCAACGGAAGCACGGAACAGGATGCCAAATCTCTTACGTTCTTCACATCCTGACATTCGATCTGATTACTCAGGATGGCTGCGCTATGCTAAAAGAATATGGCGAGCCCAACGCTTGATCAGAACTGAGCGGTATGCGCAGAAGCGCCGAATTCATGAAGTTCAAGGGAGAGATGAAGCGAGTGATACTGAGCACGAAGGGAGAGACTCACAGAGCAATGTGGATAAGCCCTTTGGAGGCTAATCATCTGTGGAGAGGTTGGGAATCAATGGTCCTCGGAAGAGATCCAAGATACATCACGGCACGTTACCTGACTACGCCCCGGGGAACTTCTTTGTTGACTTTCGAAGAGGGAAACTTCCGCAGAGTTTCTTCAAGAACAAAAGGGTTCCCTTGCTGGGTCCTGGTGTTATTTGGCAAACCGTTTCTGTATCTTCGGTAGCAGGGTCTCCAGGAGAATACCAGCTTTGGGTGCTTCCAACGAAGAAGGAGGCAGGTCGATTCGAGAGCGGACAACTGTACAGTATTCCGTTGCACGTTAAGAGAGTGTTATACTTTAACATAAAGTCAGCGTGTGAACCGAACATACCAGGCGTTTCCTGCGGTGCTATTCGCGGAGTTACGCTGCCACGGTCCCGTTCGGTTCACCACCTCGTTCGCTTGGAGGTATGTGAGGAACGTTTTCAGCAGACCGATAAGGACATCACATCCCTCTTTAACGACGCGGGGGCGGTGGATGGTGTGTTTGGAACACAAACACCATTAGAATATGAATTCATCGTCACACTTGGTACGTTTTGTGCGCCACGCAAGTTATTTGTTGCAAATACGACATCGAAAAAGCTCCTAAGGCGGGGGCTTAGCCTTGATGATATTGTACCTAAGAGCGCAGAAGCTGCACCGTATCTTCAAAAGTCTAGAAGCGAGTCGGAAAACGTGATCCTTCATCAGGCCTTCCTCTACGGGTCTCATGCTGTAGATGGACGTTCAAGGGCCTTATACGCATTGGTAGCACCAGATACGAAATTGGCACATGTTGTAGTTGTCATACCCACAGAAGCAGTCGAGATCAATCTCAAATGACTTTGGAGAAGTATTTTTTTCAAACGAGGGGAAAGCCTGGGAGCGCAAATCCCCACTCAACACGTGATGGAAGCAACCCAGACGAACCGAATGAAAAACGCAGAGCCTCCATTCTGCCAAAGGGCTCAACATTTTCTACAACGATTGTGAAGACCCGGCAAGAGGCTTGCGGTGAATTACAACGCCTGTTGTCAAACTTGCGAGACGGATTACGGATGTCAGATAAACTACAGTCCATTGGTTTGAAAACTATGCTGATTGCCCAATGGCCAGCGATGGACACGGCTATTGCAACAAGTTCCATGTTTGGCTCAAAGGAGAAGACGGAGTCTCTCTACACGAACGTGTCTGCTCTTGAAGAGGGCGTTCCAGCTGTTCCAGGCTATCCTGTCATTCGAGTCCCAGGCAACGCCAAGGACGGCCACTATATGCTCATTGCCTGGGAAAACCGTGCAGCGTCCACAGCTTTGTCGAGATTTGCAGATGTTTACGATTGGCTTCCGAACCAAGTACTTCTATCCAGGTTCGCTGGAATTCCAATTGGGAATATGTCTTTGACAGATGTCTATTTCCAGGCCCTTGACGTGCTGGTAGGCCGAGAGTTAATCAACAGGGACCATATTCTGTGGGCTTCTAATGCCTCTCAGCCAGACCTGGGTGGTGTTGAAGAATATGAAAACGACCTACAAAACGTACTGCCATCAGTTCCAGAGATCGTGAGCTCCTATTCGTACCGCACGGTGTGTGTAGATACTGAGTTGACTAATCTATCTATAGCTACCATTCTTTCTTCATCATATGTTAACCAAGTTGAAGGAACTGACCTTGCATTCGATGCAGCCGCGGAGGGAAGCTCTAAAGCTCTGAGAACAGTGGCTACTTTCTCGAGATCAAAGAAATCGTTTGGCAATGAAGGTGTGGTTGGAAAACGAATGGCACCACTAGATGAAATGGCATCATCGGCACCAGCTTTTCGCATTCTCAAGGATTGTGCGAGAAGCTGGGACAAAACGGCTTCCCAAGAAGCAAGCCCTGAAGCTACCGCTATCGCGCGTAGCCTTTTACATCACTTGAATCGCTGGACTGGATCAGGATCCTCAGTATTGTACGATGCTGCACTAACCAGGTTCTTGGGCTGATTATTCAAGAAGGTGTTTCGGCAATTGATCGGGGAACTCAGGAATCTGGGGACCTCCGTAGTATATGCATCGTCCTCTAGACTCTTAGTGGCCACTCCGAAGACTCAAACAATTGAAGGACTGCGTTACGCAGGGTTCCTCGAGAAGACTGTGAAGGAAAAGCCTCTGTTTCATCCTGTAATAGAGGTATACGCTGGTCTGTTGTTTGTGGATCGTTTCAAGTATGGTGCACTGTCTGCACCAGAAGAGTCTCAAATCCTGAATGGAGAGTTTGCAGAGGCACAAGCGTTAACTTCAAACAGGCGACAAGTATACGCTAGTCAGGATATTCCATTGGTGCGAATGGAATGGGATTTCCCGCGTTATCTTCCCTTACCGATCGCGGTATTGTGAACACAGGTCGTAGAAGAGTTCATTCAACGGCCAATGGTGAAGAGACTGCGAACAGAAGAGATGGAGGCTAGCATGGAACTGGACTGCTCAGAACAAAGTGACCACGACGAACCGAAATCGAAGAAGCGCCGCTTGAGACCGAGGGGAGATGGATTTCCTGAAGAAGTGAAGTCGCTGGTTAGAAGCCTAACCACTCAACTGAAACAGAAGGTAAATGAAATGCGAGAAAAGTCTCCATCCTTTACTTTTCCTCGTGTCCCGTCGGCCCTCACAACTGTGACAGGCAGGAAACGAAATCCTGCGCTAGAATTTGTTCGATCTTTGTGTCACGTCCTTTCGATGGATTCAAAATCAACTGAGGAAGTTGCGGACATGCGTCGGAATCTTTTGCAAATGCTTGGCGTTTGGGAATTCGCAACGAAAGCTCAGTTTTTCGATCCTGCGCTTCCAGTGCTGCTTCAAGATGTGATATGTACCTATTGCAATGCAGTTGGCAACTTGGACGTTGCCAGGAACTCTAGATTGTGGTCACATGACCATGGGGAAGAATCACAGGACGCGTCTGGGCATCACAAGAAGCTGCCTTGGGCGTGCGAGTACTGCGGGAATTCCTACGATGTGAGGCAAATCGAACTGCCCCTGGCGAGAATTGCCCAGAAAGTTTACACGTCGTACCAGGTTCAGGATTTAATATGTAGGAAGTGTTAGATGGTGAAAAGAGACAACATGACATCTCACTGTTCTTCCACTAGAAGCCCATTCGAATTGATGACGGATAGCTGCTGAGTGAGGAAGCATCTGCAAGCTCTTCGGAGTGTAGCTGAGTTTCATGGGTTTGAGTATTTGACAGAGACCGTTTCATGGATGTGCGGTTCACTTGATTAGGCTCAATCTGCACGGGGGGTTGTGAGACACTGTAGGCGAGTTTGATGGCAAAGACCTACCATGTTAACGTTTCTGAGGTTGGTGTTGTGGAAGATCTGAATACAACTACTAGTGCTGCTTTTTAACCTTCCAAGGCGTGGTGCTCGTATCAGGCTGAGTGGCTTCTATTTGACCTAATATCTACTCCTGTGTGGATTCCTGAGAAACGCCATTGTATCGCAGAGGGCACGTGCTGAGACTCGATGCGAGTGTTGAAGTTTGGCAACCATTCCACTGAACAAGAAAACAGCGCGAAATGGAGGAGGGAAAGGTTTCAGTCGAAGACTACGCCCAAAGCAGAGGTTGGTACCTTTGGTACCGTCAGTAGTACGACCGGACGTGTAGTTCGGGTCAAGATTTTGCCGTTGGAATGAATACAACACCTAACACAAGTCGAAGATCTACGAACAGAAAGAAATGACGCGAAATTCCCCACCAGGGGCACGCAACGAGAAGTCTCGTATCTTCAATAGACGTTTGAGGCTCTTTCTGTGTTGTATTATATGCTTTTGGCGCAAGCCCCTTTTTTTCGACGACCTGGTTGAGCCTTCTTCTGCGACAAGCTCTCTTTCCTCAGCAAAGCTAAAACCTCTGAGGGCCACTGTTGAATTAAGCTGCCAACATCCATGTCCTTCGTTTCGCTCAATGGAGATAGTTCTTGGCGTCTGGTTCGACTCGCAAATGGGCACCTCAACCTTTTGTGCTCTACTGTTCTCTATGTGTTAGTGCTAGAAATACATCTCCCTCTCTTCTACGAACATGCATACATTAATTCTTCGTAGCGCGGGGGTTTGCTAAGAAACCGAACAACCTATAATTCTTATTCCTATACCGTAGCCACGAACTGCAAACCAGTAGCCGCGCTACACTCACTGGGCTAAATATGATATGAAGAAAGTATTAGGTCCCGTAGATGTCTTCAAACGCTGAAGCGTTCCGTTTCCGACGACTATCGCCTTCTTCTCTGCATCTTTTCATTCACCCTCTAGAGATCGTCGGTTAAGGAGCACACCATGACAAGGCGCTTTGCATGTACCACTTGGCCGCCATAGAAACCATTGACGACGTCCTTTCGCCCAATCCTCATATCATCTGTGAGATCAGACAAAAGATCCGGCGCGTAGCTTGCATCATCATCCAACCCAAGCGTATTCATCCGAGAAAACCTTGAAAAGCTCCCTGTCCAAAGGCTACTTTGGAGCTCTTCCTTCGAGGGAAGAAATTCAGGGAAATGGCGGTTGGATCTTCTTCTGACAACAAGCTCGTGACCGAATGCATACGTGCAGTTGGACGGGGGCCCTTTCACGACTTTCCACCCAGGTCTGCGACTGGCAAGCTGACCGATTGCCTGGACGAGTTTAACGACCTTAGATGAGTTCATCCATCACTCAAAGCTCTTGAAACGCTACGGAGCTGCAGTAGTCGTTTTGGCTTTCGATGAATATGGGCAGGTGGCAACCCGGGATGACAAATTCAGAATATGCTCAAGGGCATACAAGATCCTTGTGGAAGATGTGTAGTGTAATCCCAATGATATCATCTTCGATCTCAACATTCTCACAATTGCTACTGGTATACAGGAACACAACAACTATGCCAACGACTTTTTCGAGGTTACAAGAATTATGAACGACACCTTACCCCCCGGCCACATCTCTGGAGGAGTTTCAAACATATCTTTCTCTTTCAGATAAAACAACGCACTGCGTGAAGCTATGCATTCTGCATTCCTGTTTCACGGAATCCCAAACGGATTGGATATGTGTATTGTCAACGTGGGCTTCACCCCAGGGTATTCCGATATTCCAGAAAATCTCCTGAGCCTAATCGAAGATTCCCTGCTGAACCGGAAGGCAGAGACCACTAAGAACCTTCTCGAGGTTTCGCTCACTATGAAAAAGATCTCCCTAGGAGGCAATGATGCAGACAGAAACAAAAGGCGTGAACATCCGGTCAGTGAATGACTGTTTCATGATTGGTGAAGAAGCTCGATCTGTTCGTCAACAGAGACATAGAAAAGGCTCGGGATGCAGCGGATAAGCCATGACGTGCTATTGAGGGGCGGTGTATGGCTGGACTGAAAGTTGTAGGTGATCGCTTTGGTGCTGGGAAGTTGTTTCTTCCACAAGTCATCAAGTCTGCTCATATTATGAAGAAACCTGTTGCTGTTCTGATGCCCTACATGGGAGCAGAAAAAGAGGCCCGAGAGATAGAGCCTTCATAGTAAATGTACCGTCCTGTAAACTAAGAAACCGAAGTGGGAATGAATACGTCTTGAAGTCACACGAAGTTTACCACCATTTCCTGACGTGTACGCTTCCAATTAATCAAAGGTTTCGAATCGTTTCCAATAAACTGTTAAGGTGGCGCTGAGAAGCCTCCTTCAAAACCTTTTGCGCCTCATGACCATCCTCGCCCCCGACCAGCTGCTCGTCTAGTTGGCGACTCCTAAGCTCTGCACGAAGAAGTTCAAGCTTGCTGTGCATTCTCGAGTCCTTTTCATCCACCTCATCATGAACTGCATGGCTTCTTGAAAGTGCTTGTGACAAATGTAGAGAAGATCTTGAGACCTGTGCCAAGTAGCCCTCCATGTTCTTGAGGCTAACCGAGTCCGCAGACCGTCGCTTCTTCCTCTGCGGTTCTACATCATTCTCGCTATTCTCACAGCCATTGACACCAGTATCATATCCAACACCTTTCGCCATCACCCTTGTGACCAGTCGTAAAAGATTTGTATCTTCATCTGGAGTTCCACATCTGCACACTCGAAACAAGATAACACAGCGTGCAGATGAACTCATAAAAGCCCCATTCGGTAGTCGTGGTAGAAAGTCACAGAAACGGTCCGGATCGTTCTGCCCAGATGCAGACCAATTCTGGTAATACACAGTGAAGTCCTTCTTCGAGTCCCGATAGTGCGTTTTCAACAATGCAGCTGACCTGTGCGCCAAGGGACATCGAGAACAATCAACGCCATCCAAGTCACCACGAAAGTCCTCTCTCGTTAGAACGGCTGGATTGTTGAATCGATTTTCAACTGTAACCCAAAAAGAGTCCCGGACTACTCCGCTGTCTAGTTGTGCGCGAGTTAATTCAAGTCCCACGGCGTTTGTCATCGCTGCTCTTGCCTGATTGTCATCACGCAGTATGACACAAAGTCGGGCAAACTCAGATAGAGAAAACGATGGTATACTTCTTCCAGGGCTATGTAGAAGAGGGTCTGAGTTCTGGTTTTCAGATTCTTCTATCCGAACCGGTGTGCCGACATCATTTTCATTGAATTTGGCTGCCATGCTTACATCTCTTCTCCATCTAGCGCCTTCTTTCACAGGTAACTGTAAAATCAAATCACGAGTATCGGGACATGTATCCCAAGATTGATTGGTGTTCCAGAAGGAATTGAATTCTTCCATAATTGAAAGATCACGCCAATATTCCGCAAGTACCGCATCATTGAGCTTCTTGATGTGGAAATGAAGAATCATTCTGGCTATTAGTCCTTTTTTTGTGCCTCGTTTTACCAATCCCAGTTTTCCAGCAAACTTCTGAAGCTGATCCTTCGTTTTCGTCTTTACCAAAAACGTGAACAATACATCCAATTCGTTCGTTTCTCGGCTGGGTTCTGGACATTGCGTGGAAGGTGCAGATACATCCACATCAGAGTTTGCTGATGTATTGGCACTTTGTTCCTTTTCCTTCGCATTCGAAGACTTGGAACGTCTCCCTTGTTCCAAGTCAAGAACTGATTTAACTGATGGTTCTGGCAAAGCTTCAGTAACCGTGGGAAGTCTTAAATTTGGGGACACTGTCTTCGATAACTGTTGGACGTCAGTGTTGCGGCAGTGTGGATTCATAGGGGCCGAAGAGTTTGTGCCCCCCGACAAGCGCCTTGAACGAGCGGCTATGCGCTCCGGTGTTGGTCGAAGGCTCATGGGCGGCATCGCTGGGCGCGGTGGATGGTTAGCAACAACAAAAGCGTTGAGAAAGGATATTATGCAGGGTTTGTGTAGTTGGGCGTGATGTGTGGTGCATGCAGATGAAGAATATAGAATGTGCATCTAGCATACTTCCTGACTTATTTGTTTTTGGAGAGCAGAAGCACGAATCTTGTCAGTTCAAATTTGAACGCTCGGCTCACGGGATACAAAGTTGTGAAGCAGTTCTTGGGATCCCTCAGATGTTTTTATTGTCGGAGAGCGAACTACTGCCGTACAAGTGTCAAAACTCTGGTACGCTGGTACGCCAGAACGCTTGTTTGGAACGGCCCTCAACCTAACGCACCGCCCGCCCAACTTCCTCTTTCTTAACGCTCCGAAGCCCCAACTTATCGTAGCAAAACCGCTATGGCTTTCGAAATGCACCCACTCTCGCTTTGAGCAACCACCCACCTCATCCCCCTCCCCGCCGTCATGACGAAGGGGCGCGCCGTCAAACCGCGCGTAGCCACCTCGTCCACGCGCCGACGAACCAGACACACCGGTAGACAGCCGCAGGTAAACGACCAAGTGGACATATGGTGGGACGTTGATAAAACCTACTACAGGGGCCGTCTCTCAAAGCAACTCGACCATCACATGCACTTTCGCATCGTGTACGACGACGGAGACACAGAGGATATCAACCTTCACAACGAGTTTTGGAAGTTTGTACACCCCGTCTCACAACAACCGCCTTCATTCAACGACGCCCCCGAATTCGATCAACTCTCTCTTGACGACGATAATCACCTCAATCAACCCCATCAACTTACTACCAACAACTCCGCCTCATCCCCTTTGCCCGCCTCGGCGTCCAAATCAACAAACAAACGGCACGACCCTCCACCGAAACCGAAAGCAACACCCCCTGCTAAATCCGTCATACAAACCTCTGTCAGCACAGCGCCCAGCAGTACGACGCATCCCGCCACCACAACTGTCAACACGGCGCCTCCCCCTCAAAAAAGGGCCCATCCAAAATCACCGCAGCCCTCCGAAACGCCCCTTCTCATAGATCCAGCGCCGCTCACCAATGTCTCGTCCGCCGCCAAGTCTCAACCGCCCTCTGAAAAACCCCCACGTACCCCCGCCAAAACATCGCGCCCCTCCGTTGTCAAACCCAAATCGCACCCTGCCAATAAATCCGTCGCCTCCGGTAAGAGAAGGTTGTCAACCACTTTTCAAGCTTCGTATGTCACACAACAGCGACAACAACATCCAGCGCAACAGCTAACCACCACCACCGTACAACCACCCCAACAAAATCAACATTCTTCTCCGAAACATTCATCGCCCACTCGTCGACCCACGACAATGACGCCCAATCACAGTACTGCCGCGCACCCACACGCTGTCACCCAATCCACAGCACCGAATCAAGGAAAGACACGTACTCCCTCCTCGTCTCACTCTGCCTCTACTCCCGTGGATCTCGCAAACAAGCCCGCAACAATCACCTCTCAGAAAACCAAGAAACGTCGTCTGCATTCTCTTCGCACTGAGGACAACACGCACGGCTCCACGCAGTCTTCACCGCCTCATGCTTCTACTGCTGCCGCCGTTGCTACTGCCTCCATCGCAGCTGCTCAGTTGCGCAGAATTAAGCGCGACGAAACGGTTTGCGAAGACATGCCTGAGCCATCTGGAGACGCTCAATTCGCTTCGAAGAGCCCTTCACTTCCAATCAAAGTTAGTTTGAAGCGATCGGCGCTGCAGCCGTCCCTGCTGTCCACCAAGCAATCTGTAATGAACCAGCACGAGAACACTGGCTCTCATAACGCTACAGCTGTTCGCGATGCGCGTCTGCATGCGCTCAAAACCATTGACAAAGAACTATCCGAACACGGAAACAAGGAGAGCGTGCACCGTGGAAATGACCCTTCATGTGCCCCGAACTGGAATGAAAGGGATGCCACGAAGATTCTCTCGTCGGGTGGCGCCGAGAATAACGCAACGGGCGCCGGGACTGGGATCGGAGCCAGTGCTGCTGATTCGCGGGGACCGACTGTCAGGCTGCAACAATTTCACGACGGCGATGAAAAGGACCATCGAATTGGTGATGATCCCAATCTCGATTTTGTATCCCCTGCATCCGGCCACGCTGAACGCGATGCGGGAATTGACGAAATGCTCGGTCGGAAACTCGCTCCCATTGAACGACATATGTCCAAACTCACGGATGAAGTGCACGTAATTCGTGGTGGTTTCGACTCCACACGTCAACTGGTGGAAACGGCGAATAGGCAAAAGGAATCGTTCCCGATGAAGGAGATCAAAAGTACGCTCAGTGCTCTGGATCAAAAGGTTGCATTGCTTTGTGAACACATCGGGTCAGTGCAGGAACAGCTGAAGGCCGGATTGGCTGATAACCTATCAATTAAGAGAGAACTGGCCCGTGTTGTATCTCTTCTACAACAGGAACCGCGATTCACGTCCCAACGTGAACAGGCGATGCCAGGTAATACAGGTCGTGTTCCCGATGTCCGTCAACCGCCTCGAGTGCAACCCACTGCCAACGGATCTGTGAATCCTGTTAGACGGGTTTCTGCGGTTCCTTCAAGGGGTGGTACTTACTCTAACGTACATCACTATCCAACAACCCCGTTTCCGGCACCCAGAAATGTCATCCAATATCAACAGCGTGCTGCACCGACAGGCGACGTTGTCCGCGAGGTGCGACAGCCACCAACCGGCGAAGTTGTGCGTGAAGTGCGACAACCACAAAATGTTGTTCAAGTGCAGAGGAACGAGGCAAATGCAAATCCACAACAAGCGACGTACAGTGTCAACTACACGGAAGGTCGAAATGCACAAGAGAGTTTCACGTATCAGGTACTGGATCTTGTTGCCCGTCAAATAACAGTATGGCTGTTGGAGACTCCTCACGAGCACCACAAGTCCGGTATGGCGCTTGAGCTTTGGGCGAAGCACACCAGCTCAACAGCGTATGCAAGAATTGCTCCTCGATTAGCGATGTTCAGGAGCTATGTCCATGCTAGTTCAACACTTTCCATCAGTCTCAATAATAACGCTTCTGAGCTGACATGGTTCATTCGACCATATGAAACAGGCTGTACAAGCCGTGCTCGACGGAATTACAACGCATGGGACCCACCACCAACTGATGAGGAGTGGAAATCGGAGACGGTTCTGCTGAAGGAACTGGCCAGTGGTTTCCATAGGGCGTTCCAGAGCTACGGACCCCTAGAAAGCACGGTGCTAGCGACATCTGTCGCACTCACGAGACGCACTGCTAGGGACTACGAAGAAGCAGGGTACAGACCACTGCTCCCTGGCCCTTAAGAGGGGTAAATGCGGAGAGACAATGACATGCACAGTGGAAATAAGATGTCTTAAGGCCCGCAACAAAAAAACCATGGTATCGCTAACTTGTACTTGTCTGTTGTATCTTTCCCCTTTGTAATCCGAGGGCTGTGAAACACTGACAATACCGGGTACCTTTGTGTCCTGAAATATTTTCGGTACAAGAGCTAATATTCACACGTGAGCCCTTGAAACTCTGTAGATGCAACGAGTGTCCTTCGTTGTGCTGCATGGACAAATTCCAAACCCTCACGAATATTCGTAAATTGACTTCAACCTACGGACAACGTTTGCTTCGTTTAGGGGCTATTTGGGACTCCAGCCCCAGCTCTGCTGAGAGTAGTACAGAATGACCAGTATAAAGTGTTCTAAACTGACTTCAAGCTGCAAGCACAGCTCGCTTGATTTCAAAACGGGTTGCACTTCGCCGCCTGTATTCCAAGTAAGGCCGTAGACAATGTATAAGGTTTACAAACGTTAACGATTTAAGTCCGTATCGCGCTTGTGACATGGCCTAACGACGTTCTGCCATCCTCTAAACAATAGTGCCGGCGTTTGAGGCAATACGCGGCCAAAGATCGGCGCATTCCTTGGCAACAGGGCCCGTAATTGCTGAACCCTTCATCTCACCCTTCACATTAACGATCACTCCAGCATTATCTGGTATTCGGAAAGCAAGAGTGAAGAACGAAGCCGTTAGATACTGCTTAACCCCAGTGAAAGTTACAAAACATTGAGAATCGCGCTAGTGCTGTCGTTCAGCCCCGAAAGATGGTTGGAAAGCAGTTTCACGGTAAATCAACGCTTTCTAAGATTTGCATCACTACATGGCGCTGCGGAAATTGGGAGGGGGCGTGTATGAATGTTATGCCACACGTACCTTCGAAGAAGAGGAAGGTGCCGTCCTTACGACGCCACGCTTTTCGTTGGCGGATAACCACGGCAGGGGAAACCTTCTTCTTCAGCTCTGGCTTTCCCTTCTTCACAGTAGCGAGAACCTACAAAACATGGAGCGGGCGGCACACGGTTAGAATGAATGATGCGCGTTCGCCATACTCGCGTATTGGGGAGAAGTGCACGTCTATCACGTACCATGTCTCCAACACTGGCGGACGGAAGTCGATTCAGTCGACCCTTGATCTTGGTGACGGAGATGATGTAAAGGTTCTTTGCTCCGGTGTTATCGGCGCAGTTCATGATGGCAGCTACTGGGAGACCCAGCGAGACGCGGAACTTGGATCCGCTCGCTCCACCTCTTCCTCGCTTCGACATATTGAATCTGCAGTAAATGACCCACAACCAAAGCACTAGTGGTCGCGCGAAAACGTCTTGGGTTGATACACCGATCTATAGCCGGCGAAGAGGCGGTGCCTGCACGCAACGAACTGGTAAGGTTACGTCGCCGTCGGTGACCATGCGATGGCGATGCGTGCAGAATTCTTGCAGATTTTTGTAATTCGATCAACGCGATTGATTTTTTGGTGATCCACTTTGGGGTGGCAATCCGTTGAAGAGTTGGATCGCTCATCCGTTGGACCGCCGTCGCCGCCGACTTGATCGCCGTAGCAAACTGAAGTTGACGTTCCCCATGGTGAACTTACGCGTCACACGCACAAGATGCCGCGTTCAAAGCGAAAAGCCGCGACGCAGGACTTCCAAAAGAAGAAGACCAAGCTCGGTCGCAAAGCACGTCCAGACAACTTCACCAACACCACCGTAAAGCACAAACAAGTCTTCGTACCGGATCAATCCCGTTCCGCCGAGCAACTATCCTCAACTCAGACAGGTCTCCCGCTCGGCGACCTGCTCTCCCGCACCCGCCACCACAACTTCAATACCCGAACAGCCGCATTTAACGCACTCACAAACGCTGTCAAATTCAGAAACGCAACCGCTCATTCCGCCTTGATTCTCGCCCCTGCCCTGGGCATAAGCGCTGCTGCTTTTGGTCTCGGAGATGAAACCCCGGCTGTTAGAACTGCTTCTCACAATTTTTTGTTGAGTTTATGGCGATTTGTGAGTGATGTTCGTCCGTTTCGATCTATCGTTTCTACTGCTCTTTTGGCTTGTTTAAGCCATATTCGACTTGATATTCGATTACATAGCGCACGGGCGCTGATCGCCCTTCTGGGAGTTCAACGCATCTCAGCGGAACAACTGTTTGCTGAAACTGCGAATCCACTCGAATCTCTTTGTGACATGCTCTCAGTTACCACAGGAACAAAGGGTAGGACAGTCGTTTTGGACGCAGTATATGCAATTTGTGGTAACTCTTCAAGGAACAGTGTAGCACACCAATCGCAAACGCCGTCTAGAGATCGGACGCCGAGACAGCGCACAGAACTTTCGAGCGTAGAGGCCACACTTTCGTTCTACTATCATCGCCCTAGAAGCACTGTTACCAACTTGCGAGGCATCCCGCTTTGTTCCAGGCTTTCTGTTCAGTTAGCGACAACCCTGATTTCTCGCGTGGCAAATCTAACAACCGAATGCTTTCCCCTCGCTGAAACTCGAAGAGATCCTGCAAAGGTTGCGTTGCTACAATCTGCAACACAAACGCTTCATCAAATTGTAACAATGAGTGTTGCGAATGTGGACCACAAACCAGTGGAAAGAGCTTTGATTCTCTGGTCCGAGGAAGATAATGGCGCTCGATTCTCTGCGCCCGATGTAAACCTGGCACGAACAGCAATTCATCTTGGTATGTTTGATGTATGTCGTGAGTTCATCATATCTGCAATGAAAGTGAAATCGTCTGTTGGGGATTTCGAAGCATGCGTTGCTGAGTACATGAAAGGCTGTGATGACGTTTCTCAAGTTCTGGAAACATGGGCCACACGTTTTGAGACAGCAGCCCGAGAAGGCAACATGAGCCTTTTGAGTAGGTCAATGAAAATTTGCGACGTAGTTCTGGAGAGAGAGGACAGGGACAAGACTGTGTTATGGCAACTGCTAACTTGTATCCCCCTCGCTGTGCAAGCATGTACGAGAGGCCGCAAGGATATCAGTGCCGAGGCTCCGAGCAATATAACGGGGCTGATAGACCTGTTTTCCCGTTCTTACAGAAGACTTGCGGGACGAAAACAGGATGAGGACGAATTGGAGGCACTTGTGAGAAAGCTGATTGACGTAGTGTGTACTCAAACAGCAGCTTTCGGGTTGGAAGAAAAATCTGTGGACGAGATTGTGGGAATCGTCGTTGCAGCTGGATTGATTACCAGTGATGCGGTAGTGTCATTCGTCGGGCAGTGCTTCGCCTCGGAGAAGGCGCCCCTGGCTGAGCGGTTTCTCATGGGTGTTGAAGCTGTGGTCATGAATAACGGAGAAGAACGCCTTAGGGCAGTTGCTATGGCTAGAACCCTTCTTGAGGTTAATGGCGGAGTGAGTGCAAGCCTGAGATCCCAGTTACAGAGAATTGAAGCTGCAGTTTTTTAGGTTTTAGACCGGAAGGTAAGGTCCTCCCTTTATTCAACTTCTGGCTCGCAAAACTTTTTGCCTCGAGAGCGCCGTGAAATCGACTAATGCTCTTCGTCTTTCTGTTCCACACGATTAACAGGGGTGCCATGTATGGCATCGGCAGTTTGTATTCTGGTTCTCAGCTAGTCTCGCCGTCACATGACAGCGAGCCAGCCTGCAACCCATTTCGGGAAAGGACTTGTCCGGAGCATGAAGTGGTGAGTAGATGTCTTGTCATTCCGCGATGTGGACTGGCTGACGCCGACAATCTCTGTGAAACAAAGTGTGCTCCTTGTTTGATTCATGCCATAACTGTACACGTTTCTGCTTACGGCTGATTTTCTTCTGCTTTCGGCGTTCCATTGATGCATTACTTGGCGTTACGCAAGGTCCATCGCCACCGGACAAGGACTTGTCGTTCCATTCGAGATCCAGGACTTGATGAGTGTCGTTCCAACCTGTGGACGAGCGCCGATCTATTCAATAGGCGCAGCGCCTAGTGCACGCTACAAGATGCAGACCACACTGCCGTGCGTCTGCAAGGACACTCGTGTTTTGCACACTGCCGTGATGCGATGATTTGTTGCGAAATGTCTTTCTGTAACCCCCCGCCCGCATCGAGACGGCATGTGAGACTGTTGCTGCATGCGCAGCGTGTTGAAATGTGGCAATAGTTCAGCGGCCTTTGTCGAATCGATATGGATTCTGTAAGTATTGATGTGCCCCCGAATCTCCTCGACCACAGCATCATGTTAGCCTTTGCGCAACGTTGTCCCTCTCGCCGTCTGTACAGAGCGCAAAAACGTCCCAATCGCAAACCCCTACCAAAGATAGATGCTGAATCGCATAGCTGTGTTGCAGCGACCGACGACGCGTAAACCGATCGATCCGTCGGCCGCTCATTCACACATGCTGGGCCATCCTCCTCACGAAACTCCGTGAGAAGAAAAGTCCATAATTAACCAAACACACGATGTGTGACAGCCGGTGAGTTGTCTTCTTTCTGACAGAGCTCCCTACTACATGTAAGGGTTACACACAGATCTGTCCGCATACTAGGAACGTGAGCCATTGTACCTAATCCATCAAAGGTTTTCACGACGCCGTCAAGGCGGGGGGCTAAATGACTCTTTCCTGAATAACGTGTTGATGATGCGAGATTAACATACTTGGCAGCCATCCGAGCCCGTTGTGCCAACACATGCAAACGGAAAGCTGGCTCCACATGCCATACAAATCCTTACATTAGCAAAACTCCGTCAGCGCCCGACCTAGACGCCAGGTTTTTGTGTGCTTCCAAAACGCACAGCGTGCCTTTCGGTACTCGTAGGCAAACGGAGGGAAACGCATAAACACTTGCACCCCAGTTATGACTTTTGCATTTTTTATTATTGCTTGCGTGAAATGCCTTCCCAGTGTAGTTGCCGTAAACGATTGTCTATCGCATCCTTTCCACGGCCCGCCCCTCAACCCCTCCGCCCCCTGTCCACCGCCCAACAAAGCCCAACGTAGCGCGTCCAAACTCACGTAACCAAAATGCCAAAGAATAACAAAACTGAGAGACGCAGGTATCGGTTATCTGTACAAACAAAACTCACCGTGTGTGTGCAGCAGAGCCCTTTGCACATCGTGAGACGGTAACCGTTTACCCCTGGCACCGCATCTCGAAGACAAAACACAGAGAAAACTCACCAACCGCACCCCATCAACCGCACCCAAAAAAATAATATCTACACCGAATGTTGAGACGGGAAAGGAACCAAGCGGGGGAGAAAAGGAGAGAGAGAGAGAGAGGGTGTCGAAGACGGATAGGGCAGATACGATTCACATTTCGATAAGCGAACGACGGATTGCTTCATCCATATCAGCGTGCTCTTGGCTGAATTGAAGAGAGGAACTGGGACCAGCAGTGGTGTTGACACTTTGGTCCGTATCGTGCCATGGAAGGTGCAACACCGCTGGCAGTTGAGGTGCTTCGTCCGATGTGCAAGGCGGATCGGAAACGACGGAAGAGCCTTGCTCGGCGCTGCGTAGAAGCACGCGAAGTGAGGACGGTTTGTCGTTGTCGGATGTTGCGTAGTACGTTGCTTCTGTGGCCATGGTTTCCAAGACGAGCGGGTCAGCGTTGGTGGGTTGGTACGCTGGCACAAAGTGAGTGCGGTGGTTTTCGGAGCAGGTGCGAGCGTCTGGGCAGCGTTGATGGGAGGAGGATGTGGACGGGGTCGGTAAGGATGGGGACGAAGCTGACGAAGCGGCTGTGGCGAGGACAGAAGGTGGAGACGTTGTGGAATCGGAGGGTATGATATGGTGAGAGGAGGCAGCAGAGTAATGATACGGGGTGTATGCATCGTACACGGGGGACATAACGGGGTCCGTTTCGCGGGGCGTGTGCATATGAAGCGTGGAGGAGGAGGAGGAGGAGAAGGAGGACGCAAAGGACGCGGTGGTTTGAGCGGCGGGGCGATACGCAGATTGAGAGGATGATACAGGTTGAGCTACCTGCACATTGACGGTTGCAGAGGAGGGTGTGGGCCGGGGGGGTGCTGTGATTAGATTTCGCGCAGGGTCTGCAGATAAAGCGGCAGCACTTGCGCGTTTGATGGCCTCCAAGGCGGAAATCTGGTCGCGTTCTTCGCGATCAAGGTCGTCGGCACTGCGCGGGCCTTTGCAAGTAGCTTCGAGTCTCTTGTATTTGCAGAACGGACAGGGCTCCTTGTTGTGGCGGGGCGGTCTGATTTGAAGGTAACATTCGGTGCAGAGGCGGGCAGAACAGCATTTGGTCTGGTTTAAAACGGGGTAGATTAACATGCAGATTGGACATTCTTCGCGGACTGTGGAGGTGGGATCGTCCTTGCCGGGGTACCTCGGGGCTAGTTCTCCGCGCAGAATTAGACGACGGACGTGCTTGTCGTCCCAGGAACAGGTCGGGTAGAGGCCGGAGGACTTTGTGTAGAGCAGGTCGATTGGGGAAGGTTCTTCGTATCTGCGACGACGCAGTCTTAGAGGGACGCTGGATGAGTTTCCCATGTCTGGAGCGGAGAGAGGAAGAACGGGATGGAGGGGGGGGATGGGGGGGGGTTGGGGAGGAAAGGAGTTGGGGAAGGAGGGGGGGGAAAGGGATGGGGGGGGGGTGTGGACTGGGCGGGAGGGGATGGTGGGGGGGGGGGCAGGACAAGGCGGTGTGAAGTGAGTGAAATAATGGCGCGCAAGACGAAGACGAGCGGCACGGGTGGCGTACAACGTCGCGTCCATTTTGACGCGACGCGGCGAACACGTGACAAATGTTTGTAGCGGCAGCTCGTTGCGTTCTTTATTTAATTTTTTTTTTTCTTTTCATTTTGGGCGAAACATTTGGGGCGCGCTCTCGCGAACCGGCGGAGGGCGAGCAATGCAGCCTTTTGTTCTTCCCTTTTTTGCTTGCGTTTTGAGCCAAACTTGTGAAACGCAAGGCGGCATTGGGCGCGCCTGTTCGGTGGCGCGCACGCGCCGCGGCTGACGGCGGAGCGCTGGCGCTCACTTGTGGTCCCCAAATGGTCTGCTTGTGGTGCGCGGCGGCGCTTTCGTCGTGCCCCTCGCGTGGCCAGTTCTCTTACACAGCACAAAGCGCCGCCTTCGCTGCCCGAGTCGCTGGCTTACCGAACCCGCTGGCTTTCAGCCGCTGATCGCACCCTCGACCAACCTCCACCATCAACCATCAACGACAAAGGAAACCAAAACCCCCCATTCGTGGTACTGCATCCCATTCGCAGTCGCCGCCCCGCGCGTCCACTGTCTTCCCCCGCCACACATCGTGAGCGCCCCCCCCCCCCCCCTCCCCTCAGACCGCGCAGCGCGCACAGCTCATCATGATGAGAGAGCACAGCCGCACGCTCCCATCCATCCATTCATTCGCTGAGCCGCGCGCATCAAAAACGACAACCCACAAGCGCGCGCCGCGCGCAACCACAAACCGACCACCCGCCCTCATTGCTCCGCATCCGATGCACGCAAGCGCAGCCACACGCAAACGCCGCACCACACACGGCACACCAAGCGCGCATTACGTACACGGCGCCTGTTTACGCGACACGTGGCATAATTTGAAAACCGGAGAAAAGAATAAAGCAACCGTGTGTGTCCGTGCGCCTTTTCCACGTGTCCACAGTTGTCACACGTCCGACACCCTCTACGTGTGTACACGGCAGCCGAAATGAATGAGCTCCGTCGCCACCAAAGTTTGAATAAAAGACACATTTGCTGCGTTGTCCGAATCGCACAGTTTTCACAACACGCAACACACGTGACAAGTCCAGCGGCAAGAAAATGATTTCTTGTCAAGTGGACGAAGCTTTTGGTACCGTTGGTACAACGGTACCAACGGTAACCCTTCCATGGGTAGAGCCGCTCTACTCTAGAGCGTTTTCGTCGGTTTTGGCAGTTGTCACAAGCGACAAGCGTCACACGCGAGAGCGCAAGACGCCACGGGCTGCCGCGCTGCGCCGCGCCCTCTCCTTGGTCGCCGCCCTTCTGGTCGCATCCCGCCGCCACCCGCGCTCCCCCTTCCCGACTTGCAGCTCGAGTGGTCCCGCAATGACATCCGCCGTCACGTCCGAAACGCCCGACTTTGACACCGCTCTTTCGCAACTGTGCTCCGACGAGTGGGCGCCGTCTGGAACGCATGTAGCCACCCGACATAGCGACCACGTCCTGTTGGCGCTCTTACCGCCATCTCGCACCGACGCCGGAAGACAAACGTTGGGACGCGCCCCAAACGCCATTCCGCATCTGGCATGCGTGCTGAGGGACCCGCTCTCGTTTCACGAACGTGTCGGCGAACTGGCGGTGCGACTCCTACGCAACCTCTGCGCCAGATCAAAGCCGAATCAAACCACCGCCGCCCAATGTGGCGTTCACATTCTGCTCCTGGACTGCATTGCGCAACGCTTGGAGTCGGACGACGCCTTGGCGGCCGGCAAGAAACTAATGCGCCTTGTAAGTCGTCTTCAAAGCGATCACGACCCAGATGCGTCCAGGATGAAGAAACCGTTTTTCGGATTTGCAGTCGAGTTCTTGGTCAATTTTGTTACCGCCAATGCAACCAACGCGGAAGCGGTTTGGCAAAAAGCGTTCCCCACCCTGTTGGAACAGTTGTTACAATGTGATAATCACGCCGCTGCATCGGCCGCTGCCGCTCTGGTGCACAATTGTATCGCCGTTGTCCCGCATCGCATGGCCGATATCGTCAACATTTGGCAAGGCGACCGTGGCGCTCACACCTCGTTTACCGATGTTCTTTTGAGGCAGTTGCAAAAGGAATCGAACGAAAATGCACTCGATGAAGATGAGCAGCGCTTTTCATGGACCTTTATGATTATTCGACGACTCATTGGTGCCGATATGCTGTGCGATTGTTTTACCGCGCTGCGCCCGTCGTTGGAACAGATCTGTTCGTCAAAGTCGCACACCTTTTCACCGTCACAAATCACCTTGTTGCAGGTTGTGGAGGCGTCCGTGGGCAAGGCGGCGGAGACTGTTCCGAATTCTTCACCGTTGATTGAAATTCCGAAGGGCAGTTTGTTGTTCTTTGCCGAGTTACTGGAGGCGGCGTTGCTTAAGCGCGAGGGCGATGTTTTACATGTTGTATCCAGTGCCATTGGATCCATTGTTATTCTTACGGACGACTCTGATGTGCTGGAGCAATTGAGGGTGCGCGCGGTTAAAGTGGCTGTGCATGTTTTACAAGCGCTGTCTTCACACGCAGCCAACGGGGCCAACGGAGTTGCTGAAGGGGTGGAAAAGCCTTCTTTCTCTGTGAAGGGTGACGCTGCTGTCGGTTTGAAGGGTGTCATGATGCGCTTGATAGCGATTTGTTGTGATGAGTGCAAGCTTGCTCAAGACGCTGTTCGCAAGTTGATGGGCATTCCTGTTGTTCTGAATGCCCTTTCTTACGAACAAGACACGACGAAGAACCCGTTCTTGAGAGAATGGGCTGTGCTGGCGGTGCGAAATCTCACCTGCGGAAACGCTGACAATGCAAAAGAGATCTCGGGTTATGAGCTAATGGGACTGCAGAATGATACCGAATTGCTGGAGAAGACGGGACTTGAAGCTTTTGTTGATGATAGTGGACGGCCTAGATTACGAGTTCGGAAGCGAGGGTCGTAGACCTTTTGTCTTTGCTTTGGAACCGGGGCTGTGGAAAGTTTGTGTTTTGAAACACAAATTGTAGGATGAAGGCTGTTGGCTGTAGAATGTACGGTACTGCCGTGGCGGTATGGATGTTTCGAGATGGACATTTCAGCGTGCTTATTTGTGTGTTTACGAGGTAGAGGGTAGCGTTTTGGGTATGGGCTCTGTGTGGAGCACGGCTGCACGGATAGTTGAGTAACTTGGACGGGAAGCAGCCCTCCAAGAACACTTTGTACATAGTTGTTATCGAGACAGATTGAAAAGAAAAGTGCAATGCACGTTTGTTATGGTTTTCGCAAGAGGTATGGGTGTGTTAATTTACGCAGCCGGTCGTCACAGTTGTACACAAAAGAAAACAAAAAGCGGGACGGTCACTCAGGCGCCAGCCTGCGCACGGCACTCAGATGAGTGGTGTGAAACCTCTTATTGGCGGTGCGATACGAGATTCGAATGAGTCTGGGTAACATCTTGTTCCAAGCGGCGAGCGCCTCGGGATTCATCGCATTGGCCACCAGCAACAAATGCATTTTCTTTTCATCGACTCGACCGTGTGAATGTAGAAATGAGGCCACTTTCTTCTCAATCTTCTTTTGGTCCGTGGGTTGAAAATGCTGTTCAATCACGTCGGGAAGAGCGCTTTCTACACTTTCCAAGTGCTGAACGATGATGTGCATGTGAATGAGTCCCTTTATGATGCGAGCTAAGGTTTCGTCGGGCGCGCGTCTTGACAGTTGTTCATTGGCGATGCGAAACTCCTTCAAAAGAGCTTGCAGCTTGTCCTGAACTTCTTGAATGTGAGCGTCGTTGACGGCGTCAGGAAGAGTGGTTTTTGCGGAGAGCCAGGGGAAAATAACTTGTGTGTGCGTGAGAAAGACGGTTTTCAAAAAGGAGGAAAACAAACGCCACCAACTGAAAAACGTTCTCATGTCGGCTGTGCCCAGTTGGTGAACACGTCGTTTCATGGAGTCAACCATGTTGTAAAGGTCGATCAATTCCCTTCGAATTGCATTGTGAAGACGAGCGGGCAGGTCGAGCGCCCAGGTGGAGCCTAATGGAAGCGGGTTTATGGCGGTGGGACGGGTGTAATTAAGAAGCGCCGAACTGAGACGGACGCTCTTTCTCTCCGGAGTGTTGGTGCATACAAAGTCCGACTCGAGTTGCAATGGTTCTTCACTGTGTGAGGAAGTTTGCGCCGGCGACTGAGCATGCTCCATAGCGACAGTACTCGCTCACCAGGTTTTTCTTTTAAGTGTGTAGCGGCGGAAACGGTGTGGGGTATGAAGGTGAGCAGGGTATGGAACAAGCAGCATAGCCATGATTAAAGGGTCGAAGAGGAGCCGGAAGAAGACGTGACGACAGAAAGCTGCAAAATGCAACGGGCGAATGCATTTCGGGTGAATGCATTTCGACAGCGGCTGCGCGCGGTTTCCGGCTCAGCGCCTGCGCCTACAAGGGTAGATAGGTACGGTGGGTGAATTGGATGGAGTTTGAAGCGAAACGAACCCGTTCCGCTTCGAGCCGCCACGTGTCACGGCGCGTTGCTCGGAATGGCAACCGGTTTGTCCAATCAACGACGCGTACCGCCACCATGCCCATTACGCGTTGCGCGTGCTTAGCTGACTTGCGTTGTTGCCCGAACTTGAAAGCGTCTGAACCGCAACTCGCACCCGCCGCCGTTCCCCTTCGACTTGTGCACGTCCTTCCCCTCCTCTCCCCCCATCTTTTCGGCTCAAGATCTTCGCCCCTCCCCCCCCCCGCCCCCCTCTTTTTAATGATGTCCTCCACAGCTACGTATGAAATTGCAGATACTGACGAGTTGGAAGCGCTCGGTTGCGATGACCCTACTTACGATACAAGCGCCGCACTGGGGCACAATGAAAGCGTGCATACCCCCATGCATACTCCCGTGTATCATCCTTCTGAACCGCGTTGGAAACACCGCTGGTGTTTGCCCGTGGTTCTCGTCGTGCTTGCCTTCACCGCTACGTCCGCCTTCGTTGGAATCTTTCTTTCAATCCGCAAGGGAGACATTCGTTCAAACGATGCATCCGGATCTGAATCAACAACGCCTATATCCCCCGTTGCAGCACCAGATACCACCGCCAATCCAAATTCCACGCAAGACCTATCTCCAACAACTCCCTTGCGACATTACACCGTTGAAGTTGTCACAAAGCATCCACATGACCCCTATGCATTCACACAAGGTTTTGAATACGCCAATGGATTCTTCTATGAAAGCACTGGCATTCAAGGGCGCTCTTCACTTCGAAAGGTTGAAATTGCTACGGGAAAAGTTCTGCAAAATCACTCCTTTTCAGATCTTCCTGTTTTTGGTGAGGGCATGACCTTGCATACTACCCATCACATATTTATGCTCACATGGAAGGCGGGTCGTGGTTTCATCTTCAATCAATCCACGTTTGAATTGCAGAAGGAATGGAAATACGAGGGTGAAGGATGGGGTCTTGCAATGGATCGAAAGAACAATGAGGTTTACATGAGTGATGGCACCTCCGAACTTCGAATTCTCGACCCGGAGGATCTTTCTGAAAGACGACGCATCCAGGTTACGTTGGAAGGGCAACCGGTCACGCAGCTCAACGAGTTGGAATGGATCTGCGATGAGCTGTGGTCCAATGTTTGGCAAACGTCAAAGATTTACCGAATAAATCCGATGACCGGAGTGGTCAAATCCGTCATTGATGCGAGTAACTTGCCGCTTCGAGAGGATGTAACTCAGAGGATTGATGTGTTGAATGGCATTGCGTTTGATGAACAAACGGGACGTCTTTGGCTTACCGGAAAGCTTTGGCCATCCGTTTATCAGGTTTCTGTCAAGGATGATGATCTTGATCTTGCCAAATGCAAATGACCGAGACCGTCATATATCACCCTTTTTTGACTTTTCTGTGACTGGTCGCGGGGTTCGGTTTTGGGATCGCGTGTGTTCCCGACTGCTGTTAGTTTTTAGGGACAGCTGTTCATGTGCCCTTTGACTTCTGTGGTGAACACTCTATGGAGAACATGCTGCGAATATGGATTACGAAGTCGGATGAAGTGGCTGTAATCCGGTTTGTTGGCATGCTCGTAACTGTGAAACCGCTTTCAAGAGTACAACGTACCCTGGGGCACCAAGGGTACAAGCATCATATTCGACAAACTGTGCCGATATGCACGTCATTTTATTTCGAGAGAGTGGAGGCAATCGAATAGAGTCGAAAGGACCAAACTCGTATACGATTGGTCACCATGGACAAAGCGTGCATTCGGACGAACGTTTCGTGCTTGCAACGTACATGACATATCCCTTCACATGGACCGAACAATCCTGAGTGGACGCCTACTCATTCCTGCAAGCTCGTCTCTCATTATCTGTTATGGGCAATCATGGCCTCTTTATCAATCGAGCATGGGAGTGCACGGACTTTTGCGCTGGATTGCATCCTTGGAAAGCACGCTAGTCCCTTGCACACGTTACTACGGGTTTTTTGTATGTGCGTTGGTATCATGCATACTCCGTTGGACTACCCAGTAGCTACAAAGGGCAATCAATCGACCACGAGGACTTCCTTTTCTTCGCGGGCTTTTTCGAGTAGGGTTTACCGGGGCATAGGGATAAATTTTTGACAAACAACCCACAACTCTTTAACTAATTCCTTTATGTTTAACTTATAGACAGCATTTCCATCCTGGACAGAATGGCACTCGACTTCTTCGTAATGGACTCCACCATCTTAGTTACCATACCGTTTAACGAGTCCATGACTGATCATTCAACAAACATCGGATGCTTTGGTGCAGCCGTTCTCAATTATGTCCTAGACTTCATTGGAAACACATTCTGAGCACAAGCTCATTTCGTCAACTACAAAGCTATGCCGTTGAGCGACGTGCGGTCTAACGTGTACTCTACTTCGCCAATGTGAAGACTTCAGTCTTAACACTGACTGTTGTGAACGTTACAGCATGGAGCTCGTAGTATAGTCACTTCTCGATAGTTCATCTATTAAGAGTTGAAGACGCCATTCTGGTGGCCAAAAACGACGTGGCAATGACAAGCCAGAAAGATGACGCTGTTGATGATGACAAAATCAGAAACATGTGTCAACCAATACAAAGCACTCACGTAGAAATCTGAGTTCCCTATATTATCATCTTGTCGGCAGCTTCCAAGCTTCTGCCGACAAGATGATGACAACAATACCAGCGCCAACGCTCCCGACAATTACAAACGTATCTTTGGTTCTTTTTCTCTTTCTGCAGGCTATGAGTGAAGCTCCGTCGTCCTCCCAACTCGTACCGCAAGCAATACGTCCCACACCACATGCTGATGCACTTTAACCCCGCAGTCATGTTCAGTCCATGACACAAGCAATTCATTGTTCCAACAAAGATAGAATTGCTGACGCAGCACCGCCAAAAACGTTAGATCAAGCTTGCCATCTTTTGTCTGGTGCTCACTTTGATAACTACAGTGCGCGTCAAAAGTATAAGACCAGCCACTCAGAACCACAGGCATAGAGGAAACACCTCAAACCTGCATCAACTTGAAGCTGTTTAAAACCTTAGTTTAATAGAACGAAAAGTGTATACAAATCAGAAGTACTTACTCCGAAATGTATAGAAAGTATTACAGAGTAAGCCATAAATATAGGACCAAAGCAGTTCCGCTCACATTCGGGCCAAATTGGAACGATCGCAAACAGTACGACGATCCAAACTGCTTCCTACCCACCTACCCCGTTCTACCAGTTCCACAGCAGAGCTGTGGAAAAAGTCCATCATGCCTCGTAGACGCTCTCTTACCGAAAAAGAGAAAGGACCAATATTTGCTCTCAGCCAACAAACTATGAAGACAAGAGAGATTGCTGCAATCATCACGCGGTCCAAAACTGTTGTAACAAACATTTTAAAGGCCCCAAAAACTTATAGTACCAAAAAGCGGAAGTAGAGGCCACAAAAACTCACTTCTGCGGATAAACAGAGGCTGTTTTGTGAAGCAAAACAAACCAGTGAGAGTATTTTAGTGCTCACAAAATAGAAACTATCTGTATCAATCTCTACTATTTGTCGTGCGTTGAAAGCAAACAACCTGTTTGTTTACAAAAAGCCAAAACACTCTTTTTTCTAGCACCAGATCATAAAAAAGTTCGTCAAAAACGAGCTACAGAACAGGTCACGTGGAGTGCTACACAGTAGCGCACAGTTATACTTTCAGACGAGAGAACGTTTGACTTGGACGGTCCGGATGACTTTGCATCATACTGGCATGCCGTTGGTTCAAAATTGCGTTGGTTTTTTAATTTAAAAAAATGAGGAGGTGGACTCATGGCTGGGGGCTGTTTTTCCTACTTTGGTAGAGGTCCTTTGGTTGTTTTGAATGGAAATCAGGACTATTAGAAGTATGCGAAGCTACTTGAAGATCATTTATTGGATTGGGCTGCTGTTACAAACGGGGAATCATCGGTGTTTCAGCAAGACAATTGTTTCATTTATGTGTCTAAGCACTCTAAGCACTGGTTTGGTTCAGAAAACATATCTTTATTGGACTAGCTTAGTTGTGCGCTGGATATGAATCTATTGAAAAACCTATGGTGTATACTAGCGCGCTGTTTGTAGTACAATGCACGTCAGTTTAGCTTCTTCTTGGATCCAAAAGAAACGACTTTTACTGAGTGGAATAAGCATTGTGATGAGGCACTGCAAGCTCATATCCACAGCATTTAGCTTCGCTTCATTGCTGTACTCACTGCCCCAGGTGCGAACACAAATTACTAATGGCGTAGTGTAGCCTAAGATATGCAGCAATAACGTGGTCCAATACTTTCGATTGGTTATAAGCAATTTTTTATTGATAGTTAGCCTACTGTAATGCTTTTTGGTTCATTACAAGCACTATATGCTTGATCTCGAGTAAAAGTTAGAGAAAATGGGGAATTGGCTCGAGGGATTGGCGTTTTGTACATGGCCGATCTTATATTTTTGACGCAGAGTGTATCAGTTCAAACTGGCATTAAAGGCTCCTAAACTAGTTGCTGGTCATACTGCAAGGATCAGAAGAAAACAAAAGGTTCTAGCGTACACTCTCCCTAGTTTACCATATGTCAACATTTGTGAACATATGAAAAATGACCAGAAGTCTGAAGTTCCCATATCTTCACTTTTGTGAAGATATGGAACTATATAACGGTCTCAATGAGGCCCAGATCTGAACATGAGGCAGTTATTCAATCGTGTTTATACCTCTATACTCTGCTCCACCCTCCCATAAGCTTTCGTTTGCAAGTTCAGTCAACCAAGTTGGGCGTCGTGAAGCATCACTTCTAGCTCACTAAAGACAGAGTTCTTCTAAGTCCAAACATCAAAAGTCACACGGCTATTAAATATCTCTATATTCATCGGAGCGGGTTCTAGTGCTGCCCAAACGCCCCCGACCGCAACAAGGCCAACACCACAGGTGACTTCAGCACGGGGAAGAAGTCTTGACTGTGTTAGTGTGCCAGGGAGAGGAAAATTTTGAGCGCGAGGTCGACACCGAGTTCAAACTTGAACTTGTCATCTACCTGCTTCTTACTTGGATCCTACCCGTGTATGGCGCATCTTCAAGAAAGCAAGCAAACAAATATCTCTATAAGCTCCGCTCATTGATGGATTGCTCTCAGAACGAGCGAGAGTTTTTATTTAATCTGCTGTGGGACGGATAGTTGTTGAATGAGACGTTAGAGAATTGACTTCAACGAGGGCCAGCACAGTCATGCTATTCTGTGACGATGTTTTTCGTCGTTGCATGTCTTGGTACAGTGAAAAAATGATTTTCGAAAACAAGCCTACTTTGCGAGCAGAAATTCCAGACATGTAAAATTTTTCTTCAGTTATGATGTTCTCTCAATGCACGGGCTTTAGCTTGGATAACTCATTCAGGTACTTCAAGCACTGGAATCGTCTAATCCTCGCCTTAAACTGGTACGCTGCATTAGCAGCAACATTTCGGCGCACTCTGCCAGTGGCCGCGGATTAGATGGACAAGCGCAGTGGTGTGCGCAACGAGAAATGACCTCCCTTCTTTCTGAGTTTGAGATGGTGTTATTCGGCCTTTCCAGTAATATCTTTTTCAATCCGTCTTATTCATTTGCAATGTTCGATGATGACCTTTACGGGACGAGATCAAGGGATAACCAAGTTAAAGCCCTCAGTTCTAGAAAGGCAGACAAGGAAGGTCACTTTGCGGCTGATCTGCCAGACGCGTTGTTTAGAGTAACCATCGGTCTTCGTTTCCGACGCACGGGCGAAAAGCAAATACAAAATGTGGACAAGTTGCTTCGAAATGCGATTGATGTTCGTGGTGAACAATCAGTAATGGGGTTCATCATAACTGCTGATCGAGGATACGGAAATTTGCCCATATTGAAGAGCATTCTACAACTTGGGATACGTTCAATGTTCATTATGCTACACCACTTGCAAAATGTCACCCCTTTTGTAGTGCACGCCCTCTGGGAATGGATCTTGAGCACTTATCAATTTTCCGATTGTTCGGCCCATCTACAGTACTGTGGCACGGCTTGGTTGGATGCACCGTGCCAACAGACTCTGTACGTGTTACACGGATGTGCCACTGTAGTGGATAGGATTTTGCTATCTATTTATTTAGTTATTTAGTTATTACAGTGAGATAACTACTATACTTAGTGCGCCGGCGAGTTGCCCTCGCACAAGTAAACCTTCCCCAACAAGGGACCCCAAACTGGGGAATTAGCTCTAGACCTCACCGCCTTCGTGTGTTCTCTACTCTTTCTTGGAGGGAAGAACCCTAGCATACGGAAAGTCTAACCCCTTTGGCTATCTAAAGGAACCAAGTATTCGGAATGTTATTCCAACTTTCTTGATGTTCGCCTTGTATATGGTTTATTTTCCTGCACTGCCGTTAGTCTTCTTCACGACACTCGTGACTCAGCTTCCCCTTATATTTCCCTTTACAGGGTGAGTTTCCCGCTACCCACTCCTGGGAGGGCTCTATCCAGCTGGGCTTACCTCTAACGAGGAAAGATCCCGAACATCTTTCGGTGCACCCCCGCTTCCGGGCATTGCACTACACCTTTGGTGGACTATCTCATTTTGACGTTTACGCAGGTGAAGGTTTAGAAACTAGCAGCGAGGTTTCAACAAGCTATATTTAAGACTGTACCCAGGACAACAGTGACCAGGCTGACCTGGACGCACAAGGAGCCAGCAACAGTGAGACCGAAAATTGTACATCTGGAACGCAGACATAGAGCACACGACATTGCTTTGGCAGAAAGAAGATGTTCAGTTTTAATGATGGTCCTGCAGCTGGTTCCGCGGTTTGATTCGCTAAAAAGAACCTCAAAATATGTGGAGATCGCACGGATGCTTTTTCTCATGCACTAGCTGTGGCAATCCGCGATAGAGGGGATCTAAAGCACACTAAACTGTTGCGGTTTCTGTCTAGTCTCACTTCTTCAATCGAAAGTGCTTTGGACAGTTGGATTGCTGTCCCGCATGACCACACTGCCTTCTCGTCTCTTTTCAAGAAACTAAGTAACACAGGGAGATTTACCGTTCGGATGGAGAATTCATCTTCTGACAAGGAATTGGTCGAGAGATTTATTTGGCTTACGTGTAATATACTATCTATTGGACAACGGTGCACGGATTAGTTCATCATGATACAGTTCCGCATGACTGGAACAAACACCGCTGCCATGCTCTCTAAAAATAATCGCGCGCGACAGTCACTAGGTCTACCAAATAATCAAGTTTCTGAACATGATATTGGTCTCGGACTTCTTTTATCCCAGCTCGTAAATGGATTGTTCAGTACCACCCGCTCTACGGAAAGCATGAGGCGAGGAACAGCGAATGAAGACGCTGCCAAATAGCTCTCTCGCGATTGAATTTCATAAAAGCTGTCTTTCATTATGGTATGTTTGGCATGAAAGATTGTGACTGGCTAGCCTGCTCGCCAGATGGAATTGTATTACTAGATCCGGCTGAATTAAAGTTCGGATCTGAAGTTAGTGCTCTAACAGAATGGTAAGGTCCCTTCATTGGTTCTATAGAAATCAAGACAAGCATCTCTGACACAAGTGTGGTGCGGGCTCTTGTTTTAGCTACAGCTGATGTGATTTTTTGTCGAATGAGTGACTATGAATGCAATCGGGTTATCCCCGAGGAGCACAGGTTTCAAATTCTACAACAAATTATTGTGCTTTGCGTTAACTTTTGTGTTTATGTGGCGGTTTGCGAAACTGGCATTCTCAAACAGTTTTAGTTTACTGTTCATCAAGCACTATATCCAGTGGTTGTCAGACTCTTCGAAACATTGCTGCTCCAGTCGAATCATGGGCACATGAAAATGATCATCAAATTCCTGTCTTTGCCGACACCAGCTCTAAAAAGCTTCTGAAAGAGCACATTGAGTTTTCTAATATGGTTAATGGCTATGTTAGAGAGAAAGGACCCTGGCTGCCTCTAAACGTTTTAAACTTGGGAGTCAGAGCTTTTATTCTAAAACAAAGAAGTTGTAGATGGAAGTGCTCAGGCGAGAGCAATTTTTCGATCATCAACATCATCATTTAAATCAGAGCAGAAGATAGTTACACAGACATTCAAAACGCTGTGGGTTAAATCTTTTATTGCATGGAGAATTTCTGAAAAAGGAATACTTCTCCAGACGAAGGAAGAATTTGTAAGTATTGACAAGTATCCTCAGTCGTTGAACACTCTGGCATCCTCGGCCGATTTTTCACTGGACTGTGGGCAAGAGCTGCTTGCGTATGCTGACATATTAGAGAAATATGAAGAACGCACAGCTGCGGGAGCGGAAAATTTACAAACATTACTGGAGCAAGAGTTGCAGCGCCTTCATTTTCTAGCCTCGCGTCTCCTACGAAATCGGCTGTCGTTCTTCAATTCTGAATATGGACGGACCCTACGACTTTCTAATGTGCCACACAAGCACAAACAGTTTCGACCTCATACGTTTTGCGCTATTTATGGGATGTACGGGTCTGCAGGAGAATGCAGAGGACATCGGACGTCTTTTAAGTGTGAACTACGCTGCGTTCACTTGTGCATTAGATAACAATACTAAGTATAAGATCAATGCGAAATGCTGGGAAGGGAGTTCGAGGAAACGTGGAGGGCAGCGGCGCTGCCGTTAGTGGTACTCTTATTCCACGTGAGCATGAACAGGATGAAGGGGATGCCAGGGTAGAAGAGGTGCTAGCCATAAACGGAGAAGGGAGTAATGTCATATCTTGTTTCAATAACAGACCGGGAACTAAACTTAGGATCATTTTTGTGAAGATAAAGGGATTTGAACTGCATGAAAAAGGCCGAAATACCTGAACTTCGAGACCCTCTTCAGCTCGAACCAGACTTTCATCTTCCCATCTTTTCCTTCCAAGATGTAAAGCATGTCCCAAACTGTTACAAACCTGAAATTGGTTGTCTATAGAGCCCACTTCTCTGAGATATGCATGATGGGAGTATATTTTCACAAAAGTGAACATATGAAAAATACTACGGATATGGTGCGACAAAAAATCAATCTTAGTCAGCATCAAAACCACATTACTGGTACAGTTCACGGTATCAAGAATATAAGAGTTAAAGGGGCGCTATCTCACCTGCAACACATGCACCCTATTACATTTAGAATCAATCACGATGCAAGCAAATCCGGGTCCATAGATTGGATACATAGACACCTTCCAAACATTCAAGATGAAAACATTGTGGTGAATGCTTTTAGCTAGAGTTAAACTCAACCATCCATCTGTGTATCCGGAGACGTTAGAAGTCCGGATTGTGAGGCAGTTAAACACTGTAGGCCATTAAACGTTCTGTCTGACACGCTCATGACGTCTGCTTGACAACTTCTTATAGAACGCCTTGATCGCCGGCAATTAGGAAGGGAGCATATTGATCCCTGGAGCGAACAAATTGCTCCATTGTACAACGATTCTAGTTTCAGACCAGCAGCTCTACATTTTGTAGATGAAGGAGTGACGAAGAGTGTTATAGGCATATTACACCGGGGACGAAAACCGCATGTAAAAGATGGCGCGACGTAGAAGAGAAAGTTCGGACAACTCAAAATTGCAAATGATAAATGTTCATCAATGTGTACAAACACAGAAAAAGACAATCCAGATGCATTCGCTTCGTATACTGAAGTGCAACGCTCTCAGATAGTTATTTTCAGCGCTTGTTTGATTTCCCAAATGTTTCGTTTATTGGGGGCGCCATCACAAAAACGGTGAAGCAGGGGAGCCCAAACTTAGCAATAAAGTAGGATAAAAAGGGTTTCCTCGTAGCTGAGATTCGCGTAGAGGTGGAAGTGATAAACATAAAGAGCGAACAAATGGAAATGCAGGGACCAAAAGGACTCAATCTGCTAATCAAGTATGAAAAAAAGGGAGAGAAATAGCCTCAATCCCAGAAAACTTCTTCAAAACGTCTTGAAGTGGCGCGCGGCCAATGACTTATGTCAATGGCCACTAGGATTCAGACTCCCTGCTTCCGGTCAGACACTCTGGATTTGCAGCGATTTCTGTAGCCCACCTACTTCTGCGCTCACTAGAAGCAGGTGCGTACAATCCTTACAGGGCTTACAAAGGAGAGTTACTCACAGCGGGATATGCTTTCCCTCTGTACCCAATCTGGCCCTTTGCAGGAAAGCTTGCACGGCACGTCGCCTGCAGACAGCTTCTTATCTACCATTTCCGTCCGGACATTGCCAGGTCTTTCGACCGACACCATTATCCGAGTAAAGCTTTGGCGGGGCTCACAGACGACAGAAGCACCTTTGCTACACACTTTCCTTCTCCCATCCACCCTTCAAGCGCTTCAACTGTTCTTAGCGACGGACGTTCCCCACCTCAAGTATGCAACTAGTGGCAGCCGCATCACTAGATGTAAATGATGGTTTAATGGTTGATTGAAAAAGTGAGAAAGGTTGGAGGTGAGGTTTTCGTGTCTTTTTGGTGTTTTGATGAGTCTAGACAGACGTCCGGGCGTCAACTTGCCCTTTTATAGATTTTAGAAGCACTAAGAACAACGCAGGAACGTATTACTACTATCTACGTACTCATTTGTGCGTCTACGTTACTCCATAGGCTTCAAGCAGCATCTGGCGTTGCACACTAACCAATAACACTTCGTCTTCTGGCGCCAGCGCCACTTAAATACAGAAGCATGGCTGGGCTAGCGAAACAAAGAATGCTGTTGGAGCTCCTGGCACACTCTACACGTGTGTTCCAGCAGTGTCGGAACATTCTACACGTTTGGCGACCAACAGTTATGTATTGCTTGCATGAACTACGACCACTGATAGTGGATTAGACATGTTAGGCACGAAAGATTGAATGATTTATTGGTCACCGTAGTGGGCATAAACCACCAAAGCACAGTGATTTTTATTAATTTAATTTATTATTTTACACCCGTTTCTGAGACGGTTAGTATTTAATCCGTTGGCCAGTTCTCGTCGCACTACTAAACTTTCCCCAACAAGGGATCCCAACCTCGAGATTTGCTTCTAGACCTCACTGCCTTCGCATGTATTCTACTCCTCCTTGGAGGGCTGTATCGTACCCTACAAAAATTCTATTTCCCTTGCCTGTCTGAAGAAGCCCAGTAATTGCACTTTCATTACAACTGCTTTGGTTTCCGCCTTTGTATAAGGGTTACTTTGTGGCCCCGACTTTTACCTCTGTCACTACTCTCGTGACTTAACTTCCCCTTTTGGTCTTCCCTTTACAGGGGGGGCTTTCCCTCTGCCCGAGTTTGCACGTGCCATTTACGTCAAAACCTTACCTCTCTCGAGGACACTCACCCACACACACTGCATCATCGGATACCCGATTCTTGCCTCAACCTCCCTGCGCATGTCGGGAGTGGCGGCCCCGGCCTTATTACTCGACATAGTTGTGGCACCTCTGGGAGAGATCCACCGAACTGGGTTCACCTCTAACGAGGAAAGATCCTGAACGTCTTTCAGTGTTCTCCCGCTCACGGACATTGCATCATATATTCCAACGGCAAATCGTATATTATATATGCCCTTTTTTCTCAAAAACCTCTCTATTTGAAAGCCTCTTGCAACCGAAGCATTAGAAAGCGACGCCCAAAGAAAGCAGGCAGTTGGTGATAGTACTTCTGGATTTGAACTCGGCGATAGGACTTATTTATCATCTCCTGAGAAAAGGTAAACAAAAGCTCGAGATATAAGTGTAATCGGAATTGATAATTTGGTGAACGCATTACATCCTGTACGTGATCCTGTACCGAACGAAATTCAATAATTGGAGAGCGATACAATCCGTTCTGAAGTCCTTGAAGGGGAAGCTCGTTCAACATGCTCAACATTAGATGATATCGCAAGAATGAAATATATGATAGGTCAATGTACGGGCGAGGAGGATAGAACGGTTTTCCGAATCATCCTGGACAACCTTGCGAAGAACCTCGCTTCTTCATAGTGATGCAGCACTGCGCATGTCCGGACATTTGTTTACAAAGAAGAAACAGAGAGTAGAAAAGCTATAAGAAGGAATACCTGAAGCCCTAAGACCATCGGGGGAGGTCGACGTCAAGGTTTGGGTGCTGAATGGAAAAAAAAAAGAGACTTTCATCAATATTGGACTCGCCTGCGGCGCACTAGGAGAGGCTACGGATGCTGCGATCGTCAATGACCACACTCTAAAGGATACTGCTGCACAACTGAACAATGGCCATGGGTGTAGCAAAGGTAACAATTCAGGGCAAACAAGGCGACGCGCCGGTTAATATCCCGAACATCGGAGAAGCGTACTGCAGGACTTGTGTCGTTCCATCTAGGGCGTTGATAACGGGATTGACCGTTCATAAACGGGACTGGTGGTGGGTGAATGGGATTGTTCCCCACGTACAATACGGGGTTGTCTTGCGCCGTTTCGAATGTGTTCTCGGTCGTTGACGGTACGTCCGTGTTTGGTATTGACACACCATCTCCCTGTGCTAAAGGCACGGTGTCATTTCCCTGTTGGGAGGTTCTATTCGCTGAAGTCGAGGGCGATGAAGAGTCGCTCTCAAGCACCAACGCCTTGGCGGGCTTAGACCGAGGATTCGCAGTCTTTGCACGAAGTGCTTCCCCTTCTGCTCGAGCGTGCTGAACAAGCTCTAGGTAGGTGATTCTCCGCTTTTCCTCGTTGTAACAAGTGACACGACTCCGGATTGCTGGGTCAAGGCCATCGATGAGTATGGTACAACGTTTCCCTGCAGGGTGTACATTTCCACTACGGTGGAATGCTTTGTTAAGGTGCACCGAGTAATCGGTTTCAGTCTCTCCTGAGTGCTGACGAGTATCTCGCAAAGCTAGGACTGGCACCTGAATGGCGGTATTGGTGGCATAGGAACGCAATAAATATTGCACAGCCTCCGGCCAGCAGGTTACTCCTCCCCCTAAGGCACGAGATGATCCTCTGACAGATATGTACTGCTCCTCTGCCACTCCCCCTCAGAAATACGGTAATGTCAAAAAGGCTTGTCTTTCATTCATTCCGAGGATATCCGCTTCCGCTACAAAGCGGGAAAGAAATTTTAGCACCAGAATTGGGTCTTCTCCAGTAAAATACTGGTTATGCAGTGATAGTTGCATAGGTTTCATGCACGATTTCACCTTCCCCGTGCCACAGGGTGTACGTCCTAAAGAGGAATCTTGGAGCCGGTTGTACTGGTATGACAGTAGTTTCCGATACAACTGGTTCGTCGGTTTTAATTCCCCGAGGCCAGGGTGTCTTCTCCCCTTTCTGCAGGTCCAAATCCCACCTTAGGTGGCATATGACCGCTCAAAGAGGGAAGAACGGGCTCGTTTCCCCTCCTCCAAATCATTTTCCGAGGAACTACAACCATCTGACCCGTTCCGGGATGAATCTGATGATGTCGTAGAATCAGAATCCTAGTGATCTGGTTTGTGTTTCCGTTTATAGCGGCGCTTTCTTCTTCCAGCATGCTGGTCGAGGTGTTACAAAGCTGGTGCCGGGTCATCCTGGGACGGTTTACCCATGAGGATAATCTGCTCTAACGTCTCCAGACGGGCACGAAATCGATCAAATCCAGAGTCAACTTCTTCTATGACGGTGACGGGTTGCCCCAAGCTCTCTAACATAGAGTTGACATCAGACCGTAAGATACGGAGATCTTCTGCGATCATCTTTGTAAGGGTGTCCAACACTACCTCACGGAGGGTTTTTACTTGCCCCACAAGGGCGTCTTGGGCGCTCCACAAAGCGTAAACCTGATATTCTAGGGAACTTCCCTGGGGGGTGTTATCGCCCGCCACACGAGGTTCAGGTGCGGCAGTGGCCACTGCCAGAGCCGGATGAGAACCATCCCTGGCTTTCGATAATGGGATCGACGTGGAGTTCCAGGGTTCCCGGGGTGGGTTTGAAATCCTTGACCAGGCACCCCCAGCATGGCTGGATTTAACCCAAGTCGGGATCCGAGAAACGAGCCAGACTTCGGGGTTATCTCCACCATTGTGGGAGTGGCTGTGCATAGTCGCAGGCTTCGCAGAAGAAGGCTTCCTCGACATGAGAGCCCACCATTACGACCGGAAAACAACGGAAATTCCGGAGAACGAACAAAAGAAACAGAACCTCGAAAGAGGTGGCCAAACACAAAACCGATTGTAGGTCGGGAGACCACTTTGTAGTGCAATGCCCGGAACCGGGAGTGCACCGAAGTGCAATGCCCGGAACCGGGAGTGCACCGAAAGCCGTTCCGGATCTTTCCTCGCTAGACGTGAGCCCAGTTGGGTGGAGCCCTCCCAGGAGTGGCACGACTATGTCAGGTTGTAAGGCCGAGGCCACCCGTCGCGACTTGCGCAGTAAGGTTGAGGGAAGAATGAGTTCTTCTCAGGAGTAATGTATGGGGGAGGTCGTCCTCTGGAGAGGTGAGGTTTCCAAGTTAGTGGCACGCGCGAACACGAGCCGTGGGTAGCAGGAAAGCCACCCTGTAAAGAGAAAATAAGAGGGAGCTGAATCACGAGTGTCGTGACGAAGACTAACGGCAGTGCCGGGAAACAAACATTATACAAGAAGAACACCAATACAGTTGGAATAAAAATCCCAATTTTCGGGTTCTTTAGATAGCCAAGGGCGTTAGACTTCCCGTATGCGACGGTGCTTCCCTCCGAAGAGAAGTAGAGAACAATCGAAGGCAGTGAGGTCTAGAGCCAATTCCCCAGGTTGGGTTCCCTTATTGGGGAAGCTTTAATGGTCCGATGGCAACTCGCCGGCGCACTAAGTATTAACCATCGCAGAAATGGGTGTAAAAACAATAAATAAAACTAACTAAATTATTCCACTTTGGCGGTTCATGCCCACTACTGTGGCCAACTGCCAATTGACTCTTCCGTTTCACACGAGTCCAATCCACTATTAGTGGTTGTAGTTCATGCAATGACTACATTACAGAAATATTTGAGAAATCAACTAAGTACCAAGAATCGCTCCCTCTAGGCATTGCACTTCAGATGACGAGAGTACATCAGATTATACTTATAGTTCTGAGGATGATATGGATGCCATCAGCTCGGATGAGTTTTCTGTTGGAGAGGTTCAGGACTTCATATCAAACTGCGAAAATGGTACGATAGACCACCCTAAGGCAGCTACAGACATGATGGTTGACCCTGCAACATCAAATTTTGATGATGCTGAGAACAGTTCTAGTGATGTGGAGGGGTCAAATGACGATGGAGGTGACGTTGAACAAGTAAATGCTGACTCTGAGTCACATTCACGCTATCCTCGTCGCACCAGACGTGCACCACAACGCTGGTGGCATATGGCCAGCACGGCCAAATCTGAGGTTGAGGTTACCATGAGTGATGGTCCCTCACTCAAAAAAGCACTCTCTGCAACCCCAACTGAAAGAGAGAAATGGATGCATGCTATTGATGAGCAGTTGGAATCTTTAGAGGACAAGGCTACATGGGATGTGGATGACTCACCAAAGTCCCAGCCCCTACCAACGCATGTCATACTGAAGGTGAAACGTGACGCTGACGACTCTGTTGACCGATTTCGAGCTCGAATAATGGCTGGAGGCAACCCTCAGACATATGGTCAGTACTACTTGAAGAGGTATGCACCAGATGTTTAGTTCAATTTGGTTCGCAATTTGTTGTACCTGATGTTATGCCTGCAGAGGTTTGTTGCCCAGGTTGGCATAAAGACCGCAGTTCTTAATGGTGACCTCAAGGAAGACGTGTGAATGATGTTACTGCGTGGCATTCCTGGTCTCTAATCACAATGCGACAAACTGCTAAAGGCTATATAAGGGCTTAAGCATGCTCATCTTGCATAGCATACGAAGTCCAGCACAGACATTAAAGCCATAGGTTTTCAAGAATTACACAGTGCACCATGTGTTTTCAGGCGCAAGTTCCCGGCTAACAATTATGCATACATCCTGGTGTACGTAGATGAACTTCTCATATTTAGGCATAGTGCCGAACAATGATCTCACATATTGGAGGAGCTCAAGTCGTTGGATGACCTACGCGTTGAGACTCGTGTCAGAATGTATCTTGGTTTTGAGTGAGCTTGGCACATGAACTCCAATAACCAACTGCTAGGTGTGAAACTGGCACAGCCATTTTATGTCAGTGGCATGTTACGGAGGTTTGGAATTGATTATAGCAAGCCTTCACGGAGCCCAATGGTGGAATCCTTTTTTTCTTCACTCGATGTGGAGGAGAATAGGTCACCGTATGAACTCCAGTTCCAGATTTGCTCTTTGATTTTATGTTAAGCTTGTCCAGGATGCTTTTGGATAATTGAATATCCGGGCTATCAGGACTCACATGGCATCTGTCCTTTGTGTGACCATCACGATTACAGAATTCACAGTGATAAGTCCGGTTACTGGACACCATGTATGCTCTACCAGCTGTACTTGGCCGATCATCAGAATCACTTCCGTCTCTTATGTGCGTGTGACAAGAGTTTTGGGACACACATGAAACACCAAAACCTTGCTTCTGTTCTTCTTTTGACTTCGCGTACGTCCAGAACTAGAAGAACTGTCAAGACGAGCATTTTAATCATCGATTAAAGTGGTTGCCACATTGTCCGAGGTGAGTTCCGATATGTGCTTGGTACGTAGTGCAGCAGCCCTGGACTCCAACGAACTGCTCGGATCAATGAAAGCAAGTAGCATAGGTGCCTTGTGAGACTCCGTTATAGCTGCATCCATGCCCATACGGTCTAACTGAGCGAACAATGCCGTGTATTGATCCACATAGCTGGACATCTTCTCACCGCTGTACGACGTTCGGAACATCGGGTCTGCACTGCAATCCTAGGTACAGTCCTATTGGAGACGTAACGTCCATCCAAGAGTTGCACTATACGTGCAGGATCATCATCCACGTCCATGAGTACGCGTAGTGGAGCATCACCAAGAGCACAGATGATGATAGCACAAACCTTTTCTCGTTTGGCAATGATACGGGGAGTTACTATTTCAGTGCCAGTACCTGCCCTACTTTTGTGTTCAGTGGAACTCTCTTTAGAAGATTGAACACCAGAGAGATTCGTGACATTCCAGACACCATTAATATGGCATGCAGCACGAAGACGGTGACGCCACAGCATATAATCATCACCACAATTCCCATGGAAACGAAGAATTTCTTTCCAAAGGTGGATTCCGTTTCAACTTCGGAATCCGACATGGTTCCAACGGGACTAGAACCAAAGAGAAACAACAAAATCAACTATGTAAATGCTAAATGTAGTGATATCCATACAATATAATGAAGCCTAAGGAGGTATTTCAAGGCTTTGGTTACACAAAAAACCAAAAAAACTGGAGCAGAGAAGAAGCTCAAACACTCAGCAGCGAAAATGTCAGCAGAGACCGTGTAACCAAGTCTACTACGTTTGTCGAGACACGTCTCATACGCGGTTACAGGCGAAGCTCAGGTACTCAACGCCTGGAGTTTACTTACAGGACGTACTGATACGAGCATGGAAACAAATAAAAACTTCTTAAGACAGGCGCCCTGGCAGTAGATACTATCCCCGCTACTCTAGAGGTACGAATCCTCTGGTCCCTGGTAACTCTCTCCTGGTGAGATGCAGTTTCTGCGACAAGTCCGGCTCTGCGCACTTCAGAGCGAGCGGCTCTACAATCCATACGAGACGTCCAAGGGAGGCTAGTAGCTGACGCGCTAAGCTTTCAATAGTTAACCACTTTTAGTCGCTTGCCGGAAAGTAGCGCAGTCTTCCTTGTACGCTTAAGCACAGAAGCAGTGATCGGAAGAGCGGCAGGTCAGTTTACCAGAGACGAGTCCCTGAACGCTTTGCCTACTTTCACCACTGCCACTCTACTTTTACAAGATTCGCTCGTTCGCAACTCAATGCTTACCTGCGCAAAACAAAAACCCAGTTTTCGTAGATTTCAAAGAGATATGAGTAGAGCGCAACGTCTGCGAAACTCTGACGCTCTGGCCCTATAACCAGACGCAAAAGACGCAGGTTATGAAAACAAAAAGGAGAAAAAGGGAGGAAGAAGAAAAAAGAAAGTAAAACAAGGAAGGTTGTCATCCTTAGTCGACCAGTTTACTCGAGAGCGGGCAATGCCAACCGACATATACCCTACTGCACACACTTCAACGTCGTCGCAGCAAGCGGCGGTGGTGGTTGCACCATTACACTACACGTTATCAATTTGTTCAGGTGTACACGGAAAGCGCGCGCGATTTAGAGTGTCACAATATCAAATAGCTAAATCAATCAATGCAGCGAATCGATTTCCAGTCCCTTGATCTGCAACAACTTCTAAAAAATCAACAATTTCCATACTGGCACTCCAACCCGTCAGCGCAGCCCACAAACGCGTATTGTCCCAAATCGTCCAATACAGCTCCCATTCACATCTTTAGCATTGCAGCTCAAACGTCTACTGCGCGCATACTGGTACCAAAGACATTGCTCCACTTGTGCTTATCTCCAATCCATTACCATACAGTCCAAAACACTTGTACGGTATGAAATGCATATAGCGTTTTGCAGTAGCCAATCACATTGCCGTTTCACGTTGGGTTTGAGCAGAGGTGCATATGCGCGTTTGGAGCTATGGGCTCCAAAAGTACCCCTCGTTCCCTCAAGGGTTGGTTTTGGACGAAGCTGGGGCCTTCCGAGGGGGCTTTGCCCGGCAGCCGACCACTTCTAGACTTCAACAGATAGCGATTCTAAGCTTCGAGTCCCTCACTCTACTTCATTTGCGTGCATTATTTGTTTGAATTTTGGTTACTGAACTCCTTCTGGAACCATGTCAGACTCCGATGTTAAGTCAAAAACCACTTCTGGTGTAAAGATCCCTTGTTTACATGGTAAGCAAGGCGAAGAATACACCCTCTGGCGACACCGTCTACGTGGTGCGTGTCGAATTGAAATTGTTTGGAATGTTTTCATGTCAGGTTCGGAGGATTCATCCAGTCCTATAATGACACAAGCGTCTGGTTCTAGTGCTACCCAGACCCCCTCCAGTATAGTTGCAAAGTGCGAAAAGGCATGTGCTATCATCATTTGTACACTTGGTGATGCCCCACCGCGGATAGTTATGGATGTACATGATAACCCCAGTCCCATGCTTCAGCTAATTGATGTGCAATATGCATCGAACAGGACGGTGTCTCGTATAGCAGTGCAAACGCAGCTGTTTAGAATGTCGTATAACGGCCAAAAGATATCCGAATATGTGGAACAGTTTGCCTCTCTATTCTCGCCGCTTGACCGCTTGGGCAAGGATGCCGCTATACCTGAAACTCACAAGGCACCTGATGGATAAACCGAGTATTTGGCTACGGCGGATCTGTTGAACAAAGAAAGAAAGAAAATAAAGAATGAAGTTTGCCAGTATTGGGGGCGAGTTTACTTGGTAATGCGACTTCAGAGTCTCATGTAGCTCGTCTAGTTCGTCAAAGACGATGCAGCGGAAGGGAACGGAAATTTAGAATGATGCAAAGAAAGTTCGCCAGCTCTGGCTCGGATTTACTTGGAGGTGCTGCAATCACAACTTATATAGAACTCTAACTTCGTCTTCTTCGCAACTTCGACTTCCACTGAAACTTAAACCAGTAGCCAGGAACACTCAATACTACCAATCATCATCTAACATAAAATAACCACGCTAGCACTAACTCATAATACCTTACATCAATTCAACACAATAATGCTCCAACACCGCACCATAAGTTACGTGCCTGCACACAACCATGACAAAGCACAAATTCACAACACAAAACACAGATTTACATGCCAACGCTTGCCGACGCATCCCAATTCATCGATGCACGTCACAGTAATTCACCACATCACGTGTACGTGTAAGTGCACCAGCTCACACGTCATTAACCATTTCGTGTACCTGTAAACCTGATGACAGTACCTATACTCCTCACCAAGGTTCCACTTCTGTAACACATGTCTGGTGTGTCCAATTATAATAGGTACGTGCCCTGTACACTGTGCGCATTGTACTAGCTGGTCACGTGGGTGTGCCAATCTAGCCCACTTGTGCACTACCACTTCTACGCGCTACAGTAAATATGTGCATTTGCAGTAGCCAATCACAAGCCAGACTCATGATGAGTTTGCACAGCGACGCATATACAGTTTTGCACAGGAACCCTCCAAAACAGCCCATGCTCCCCGGAACATTTGGTTTTCAGTGCCAGAACAGGTACTTTTCCAACACCCTCCCTCTGTCACTGACTTCATAAGTCTAGGGGCAATAGGCCACTGTCACCGCGGAACGTCTCCAGGTTCATGCCACCAAGTCCCTTGGTAAGCATATCAGCCACCATGTCTTCCGTGAAGCAGTACTGGAGCTGAATAGCTTTCTCACGTAGAACCTTTCGTGTAGAGTGAAAGCAAGTGTCGATACGGTTGGTACGCTTATTGACAACTCCATCCCAGGCGAGCTCTAGGCAGCCTTGGTTTTCCACATAAAATGTTGTGGGCTCAACCATCAGCCTTACTGACTTATCTACGTGCAGACCGATAGCATCACTAATGGCACTCCAAATTCTTCTCAGCCAGATCACCTCTTTCGCTCCGGAGCATAGAATCACATACTCAGCCTCGGCACTGGACAACGGAACTACGTCCTGTTGGCGTGAGCTCCAAGACACAGGAGCATCACTCATCATGAACACATATCCACTAGTAGACTTGCGAGTGGATGTGTCACCTGCCCAGTCCGAGTCTACATATCCATAAAGCTAAGTATCCGAGCATGATCCATACGTGAGTCCAAAAGATCGAGTGCCATAGAGGTACCTCAGTACACGCTTGATTGCCTTCCAATGAGTCTCTCCAGGTTTCTTGACATAGTTTGCCAGCTTCCACACTGCAGGAGATATGTCCAGTCGATTACCCACAGAAAGATACATTAGAGAGCCAATCACTTGTTTGTATCGGATGCTTGTCATAAGTTCCTCAATCTGAGTAAGTTCCACTTTGGAGTGCATGGGAGTGTCCACTGGCTTTGACTGACACATGCCAAAACGTTCGACGACCTTGTGCGTGTACGCTGACTGCGTGATGTACAACGTTTTCTTAGCTCGGTCCCGACGAATCTCGAATCCTAAAATCATGCAAGCATGATTCAGGCCCTTCATTCGACAACGGTTTGGCAGCTCTGTCTTCAATCAATCTATTGCATCCATTGATGTACTTGCTATAATTAGGTCCTCCACGTACAGAGCAATGATCACCAGCACTTCCAGTATCAGTCCGATGTTAACACACTCGTCAGCAATGTTTGGCTTCAAACCGAGTTCTTCAACAAGAAAAGCATCAATCTTTGCGTGCCCTTGCCTTGGTGCCTGTCGCAGCCCATATAGAGCTTTCTTTAGTTTGCACACCAATTCCTCGTTGCTAGCTTTGACGAACCCATCTACGTGCTCCATGAGCACAGTTACCTCGAGTTCTCCATTCAACAATGGCCCCCTCACATCCATCTGGTGTAGGTGGTAGTCCTGCACTGCCGCAATGGACAGAATCACCCTTATAGATGTAAACTTGACTACTGGCGCATATGTCTCTGAAAAATCGACGCCCACAACTTGTAGGAAACCACGAGCAATCACGCGAGCCTTGTACTGCACTTTTGGTTTACCACTTGCACTGGCCTTATATTTTTTCACAAATATTCATTTGGACGAAACCACGTTGCTGTTGGCTGGTCTTTGCACTAATTCCCATGTGTCATGCTCCATCAAGGACTCGTAATAACTGCCCATAGCCTTGATCCATGCTTTGGAATCTGGTCGTCACACTGCATGCGAATACGAAGATGGAATGCCATCACTGGATGTAAGTAGAGCTGTGCCACGCCACCTAGAGGTAGGTGCTTTGCGTTCACGAGTGGATCTTCGGAGTTTTTGTGGTTCTGATATATCAGGGTCAATCTGAAGAGCAGCTGTGGGCTCATTATGACTGTCTAAATCATCGTCAATCGCAGTGTCTGGTGCAGCAGGATCATCTTGAGCAGTATGGGTGGGTGTCGTAAAGATAGGAGTGTCGTTCGATTTCAACTATTCTGATATGTCAATCTGAGCATATTCGTCATCCTTGACGTGATGAGTATCCTGATCGGTATCACTACACTCGGCAAACCTCATATCCCTGGACAAAACTACCTTCTTTTTCTGATCATCCCTCAATTTGTACCCATGCGAGTCAGATTTGCACCCAATATAGGTCGCCTCTACTGCAAGTTGCTATAGCTTCTTCAGCTTATGTTCCATTACTTTGTACCAGCACCGACTACAAAAGACACGCGGATTGCTCTAGTTAGGCTTTTTTCCACTCCACAACTCGAATGGTGTTACGTTATTTCAGAGGGCCTTGCATGTCACTCTATTGCACACGTACACTTAAACGTTCAGTGCCTCTGCCCAAAAACGCTTAGGCAGATTCTTTTGATGCAACATTGACCTCACAAAGTCCATAAGTGTTCGGTTAAAGCGTTCTGTGAGACCATTCTGATGTGGATTGTAAGGCACCGTGTGCTCATGTTCAGTACCATGGCATTCAAGTTCGTGTGTAAACTTGTGTGACAAATATTCACCAGCTTCGTCTGTGTGTAACGCATGTAAGACACTTTCGCGCGCAGTTATAGTCTTCACATGCGTGCTGGCCTGGTTTTCGACAAACTTGAGCCACTTTACAAACATTTGCAGCACCTCATCTTTGGTCTTGAGCATGTACACGAAGCAAAAACGGGAGTAGTCATCAATGAATGTGACGAAGTAACCCGGACCACCCAAGGAAACAACCTGCATTGGACTACAGATATCAGAGTGGACGAGGTCCAATGGTGCCTTAGTCCGTTACCTCCTTGCTTGGGAGTGGGAGAGCGTCTAGACGTCGTGGCCACAATACAGGAGTCACACACATCAATCGATTGAGTCACATCCACATTCAGCGCGGGCACAACACCATTTCGAGCCATATGCTTGATGCCATGCACAGTTATATGAGCCATTTGTCGATTCCATGGTGACAAATCTGACAGTAGTGCGCTATTGGATTGTCTCGATGGGTCAACGTCAGTGCACAAGTAGTACAGAAATTTGATGCGACGCCCTTTTGCAAACAGCGCCAAGCCCTTATACACACACAATTCGTGCTCGTCGAACACTGCAATAGCACCCCAGTCACACATCGAAGATACTAAGAGCAGATGGTACTTCAAGCTATGTACATGCACCACATTTCTCAACTGGCACTTACGCTCTTGCCCTTTAACAGCAAGATCAATGTTAACGCTGCCATTGCCACGTGGCTCTAACTTGGAATCATTACCGATGCTCACACCAGACAAAATTTTGTTCTCGTATGTTTGAAACATGGATTCATCATAAGTCATGTGCGCAGTTGCTCCAGATTCATCGATCCAGTCACTGTTGGTGGCTTTATTAGAATCGCTGGCAATGAAACACGTAGTCAGAATCATTACAGGCCGCAGCGTCCTCGTTGCCGAGAACCATGTGCACACTTGGGTGGGCGGCAGCATCTTGTCCTTTTTTAGCCTCATCACGCTGTTTCTTAAAACAATTTCTCTGTATATGGCTCTTCTTGCCACAGTAGTAGCACAAAACTGAGTTCTTCCGAGACTCCATGCCAACCAAGGCTGCGTAACTATCAGATTCTTTCTTTGAACGTTCATGCAGTCGCTGCTCGTGTAGAAGTGAGCGAGTGAATGGCGAACTCCCCAAAAGGTCCAATTTTGGTGCAAGACCAAACCTTCAGGGGAAGATGGGAATGTTTGGAGCCCTTCGCTCTAAAAGCCTATATGCGCCTCTGCTCAAACCCAATGTGAAACAGGAATGGGATTGGCTACTGCAAAATGCTATATGCATTGTATACTGTACAAGGGTTATGGATTGTATGGTACTGGATTGCAGATATGCACAAGTGGAGGAATGCTGGTGCAAGTATACGCGCATTAGACGGTTGTGCTGCGATGCCAAAGATGCGAATGGGAGCTGTATTGGGCCATTTGCGACAATGTGCGTTTGTGGCCTGCGCTGAGAGTTAAAGTGCCAGGATGGAAATTGTTGATTTTTTAGAGCTGGCTCCAGATCAAGGGACTGGGAATCGATTTGCTGCATTGATTGATTTAGCTATTTGATATTGTGGCACTCTAAATCGCGCGCACTTTTCGTGTACACCTGCACACATTGATAACGTGTAGTGTAATGGTGCATCCACCGCTGCCGCTTGCTGCAACGACGTTGAAGTGTGTGCGGTAGGGTATAGGTCGGTTGGCGTTGCCCGCTCTCGAATAAACTGGTCGAGTAAGGCTAACAACCTGCCTTGTTTTGCTTTCTTGTTTCTTCTTCCTCCCTTTTTCTTCCTTTTTGTTTTTGTAAACCGCGTGCATTGCGTCAGCTCAGACCAATCACAGCTCGTGTCTTGACATATTTCTTTTTCCACTCTTACATCTCATCACCGTCCCTGGGTTTGGTTGTTTCGAGATGGCCATCGAGGACTTTGAGCGCCAGAAGCAACTCACCTTTATGCTTCCATATGTGGAAGCTATCCTCTCCCAGCTTCTCGATCTTGATGCCTCTCAAAGAATTCATTGTCGGTGAAAATGAACAACAAGGTGCAATTACAACAAAAGAGAAGCACCAATAGTAACAAAACAAAACAAAAGAAAAAAAATTCAAATTCAGGCGCACTGGCAGGGAATACAATTCCCGCTACCTTAGCGAGTCAGACCCCTGACCCCCGGAGGCCCTCCGGGTAGGAAATGACTTCTTCTGTCTACCTCCTTCTTCATTCGAGAAGAAGTTGCGATGCTCTCTACGAAACGTCCAGAGGATGTTTACTGACCAAAGATATGCCCTCACCAATGCACCCTCTCTGGTCTCTTGCAAGAACTTGCGCAACCTCCAGACTGAAGTTACTTTGGTATCCAAAGTGCACTACTGACGTGCAACCAAAATAGGTCACACGCGTCTTGATCCTGAATAGGAGGTCAGCCTACGCCACTTCGCCTCCCCGTACAAACGCCCGAACGTCAAATGCACAGATCAAAAGCTCGTTATGTAATACCTTCACCACAGCCCAAGTCTTCCGAAACACAGTCAGGATCAACAAGAAGAGATAAATACTCGCACCAGTGCAGTAAGCCACGGCACTCCGTACACTAATGCACCCGCTGAGCTTACCAGGTCTTTATGACGAACATTGTTGTACGCCCCAAAGGACCGGAGGGAAGCCACTCGACAGTACACGGCTTTGGTTAAAGCCGCCAGGCTAACGTCCCCAATTGCTCGAATCATCCGCCCGTCGCACTAGACACCAGGTATACCCCAAGAAATCGCTGGGCAACAAAAACCCCAGACTTCACAAACTGCTGAGCACAACACACAAGTGCACAGACTTCAAGTAGAATGGTCCTCAACCTCCTCGGATCAGAACGCGCCAACACAACGAGAGGATCCACACAAAACCAGAACAGAGGGAGACACAAACAGGCGATACCGATCGACAACACGGGCAAAAGCGGCGGCCCAAACACAATCACGATAGAGTCGACGTCGAACCACTACCACCACAACGCCGTCAAGAAGGAGCGCAAACCAAAGGGAAAGATCAACACCGACCAGAACCAAATCCACACACCCGATGCAACGGTAGACGGCAAATGAAACAGTGAAACGGATGAACGGCGGGGAGGGAGGGCAGCGAGAGACGAACGAAAAACGTGACGGCAGAGTTCAGTGGAGCTGGGCCCATAACCTGAAAGACATTGAAGCAGAAGGGAAATGAAAGGTAGGGGGATGCAAAGGACGTTCGTCAGCTCTAGCTGGGATTTACTTCGGGGTGCTGCAATCAGAACTTATATAGAACTCGAACTTCGTCTTCGTCACAACTTAAACGCCAACTGACACCTCAATCAGTGGCCAGGGACACTCAATACTGCCAGTCATCATCTGACTTAACATACGTACGCTAGCACTAACTCATGATACCTCACATCAACTCAACACAATAACGCGCCAACACCACACCAAAAATTACTTGCCTGCACACAACCATGAGAATGCAAAGATTCACAACACAGCTTTACATGCGAACGCATTCCAACGCATCCAAATTCATCCATGCACGCCACAGTAGCTCACCACATCACGTGTACGTGTACATGCACCAACTCACACGTCATTAACCATTTCGTGTACCTGTAAACCTGATGACAGTACCCATACTCCTTACCAAAGTTCCACTGCTGTCCCACATGTCCTGTGTGTCCAACTATCGTAGATACGTGCCCTGCACACTGTGCACATTGTACTAGCTGGACATGTGGGTTTGCCAATGTAGCCCACTTGTGCACTACCGCTTCTACGCACTACAGTAAATATGTGCATTTGCAGGAGCCAATCACAACCCAGAGTCATGATGAGTTTGCACAGCGACGCATATGCGGTTTTGCACAGGAACCCTCGAAAACAGCCCATGCTTCCCGGAACATTTGGATTTCAGTGGCAGAACAGGTACTTTTCCAGCACTTCGCCTACCACTACAAGAAAACTCTACACCAATAATTGGGGACACCCAATGCTACCAATCATAATCAATTATAACACAATAAGGGCTGCACACACTAATTACAGCTGAATGCAACCATGCGTAAGAACATAACAACACCTTAAAACACCGCATGAAAAGTGAACCAACCAGCCAACAATGCGCAACAGGTAACACAGGCATGCCAATAATGTGCCAGCATTTGACAGCACTGTGTAAACACTTACTTGCATCATCATGACTATGACAAAGCACACATTCATATGCCACTGCATCCATGTACCTATCCTAGGTGTTTTGCGTTCATGACACGTTGTTACTTGCACAAATGCACCTATGCAACACCTGCATGTACCTGTAAACCAGGTGTAGCCACACATATTCCTAAGCACCATGCCTATTGACCTTACGCCAAGTGGCCAGTTCCGTGCCCATGACCCATAGGATGCCCAAAACTTATAAGTAATACAATGCATATGAGTATATGCAGTAGCCAATCATATGCCGTCTCAAGTTGAGTTTGAGAACACACCCATATGTGCTTTTGCATAGCAGCTCTCAAACCCAGCCCTCCGTTATATGAAACTTTGTTTCCAAGTGCTGCACCATGATGTCCGAGCACTATCAGGCACTCGACCATGTGCTAACATCAACACTTCTCCTCAAATTCCTGGTTCAGACCAAGTCTATACAAGATCATTTGCGTCATAGCAGTACTAAATTGCTCAGTGAGTATGTCGGAATCGTTGTCCTCACTTGCCAAATATTCCACACTTATCCCCTTACTTTTGACCAGGTCTCGGATAAATTGTATCTTCACGTCAATGTGCTTGGCATGTCCAGAGGGTCAACGCTCACCAATGGCCCATTCAATCGCACATTGGTTCTCTGGGCGTAGTGGAGTACTATCATGAACCAATAATCCACATTCTCCAAGTACTCGAGATATCCATATTTGCTCTTGACTTGCCACCAATAATGCATAGTACTCAGAATTGCCTGTAGACCATGCCACGGACGCCTGCTTATGGGCACCGTAGAAACAAACACATGACCCAAGTTTGAGCATAAAGCCAGACAGGGACTTCTGATCAGTGGTATCAATCGCATAATCAAAGTCTATATAACCATTCAGCAGGAGGTTACCAGAGTGATACATAAGTCCATTGGGGGGAGTGCCACGTAAATACATTAGCACGCGCTTCACCGATCGATGACAATATCGAGCTGGTGCTTTCTGGAAGCGTGCTAAGATAAATACAGGTGCCAATAGGTCCAAACGGGTGCATAATGCCAGATACAGCAGAGACCCGATCATGTGCTGATACAACTGGAATTCATACGGTGACTTATCCTCCTCCAGATCAAGTGAAGAAGAAAAGGATTCCACCATTGGACTCCTTGAATGCTTACTATATTCAAGTACAAACCGCCGTAACATGCCTCGGACATACAACGGTTGTGCACGTTTCACACCTAGCAGGTGGCCATTGGAGGTCATGTTCCAGGTGAACTCAGCAACAAGATAAATTCTGACACGAATCTCAACGCATAGGTAATACAACGACTTGACCTCGTCCAATATGTGAGAACGTTGTTCGGCATTAGGCTTACATATGAAAAGGTCATCCACGTATACCAGGATGTATGCATAACTGTTAGCGGGTAATTTGCGCCTGAAACCACATGGTGCACTGGGTAATTCTTCAAAACCTATGCCTTTAGTGACTGTGATGAACTTTGTATGCCATGCCAGATGAACCTGCTTAAGCCCGTATATAACCTTTAGCAGTTTGTCTCATTGTGATTAGAGACCAGGAATGCCACGCAGTAACATCATTCACACGTCTTCCTTGAGGTCACCATTAAGAAATGCGGTCATTATGCAAACCTGGGCAACAAACCTCTGCAGGCATAACATCCGGTACAACAAATTGCGAACCAAATTGAACTAAACAACTGGTGCATACGTCTTCAAGTAGTACTGATCATATGTCTGGTGGTTGCCTCCAGCCACTATTCGAGCTCGAAATCGGTCAACAGAGTCGTCAGCGTCACGTTTCACCTTCAGTATGACATGCGTTGGTAGGGGCTGGGCCTTTGGTGAGTCATCCACAACTTGCAGAGAGTGCTTCTTTGAGTGAGGGACCATCACTTATGGTAACCTCAACCTCAGATTTGGCGGTGGCGGCCATATGCCACCAGCGTTGTGGTGCACGCCTGGTGCGACGAGGATAGCGTGACTGTGACTCAGAGTCATGATTTACTTGTTCAATGTCACCTCCATCGTCATATGACCCCTCTTCATCACTAGAACTGTTCCCGGCATCATCAAAAAGTTGATGTTCCAGGGTCAACCATCATGTCTGCAGCTGCCTTAGGGTGGTCTATGGTACCATTTTTTGAGGTTGACATGCCGTTCTCAACATCTCCAACAGAGAACGCATCCACACTGATGGCATCCATATCATCCTCAGAACTATGTATGATCTGATGTGCTCTCGTCATCCATATAATTGCTAAGATATGGTGCACCAGGGCACGTAGACTCGACAAAGGTGGCATGAAGTGACCTTATTATTCGAGAAATATCATCTTCATCACTAAATAGGACCTCGTAAACACCATGCTCAAAAGTCTTCAAGTACACTCCCTCAAGGGCATGAGACCCCAGCTTGGTGCCCAGGTTCATTTTTAATACGTATGTGGCACATCCGAATACTTTGACGTACGGCAAATAAGGCCTAGTTTCATTCAATAGGCCATACAGAGTCAAGCCAATCGTGGAGTGCGGCTCTCTATTGGGAACATAAATGACATGTTTTAGTGCGTACGACCACAAACATTCTGGAGGATTTGCTTGAAAGAGCAAGGCTCGGGCAGCTTCAGCCATAGTTCGATTGATGAGCTCTGCAATAGTATTATGTTCTGGGGTATACGGTGGAGAAAACGATACCTCCTGGAGACCATTCTTGGGATTCTTGTGCAAGGTATTCTACTCTTCCGCATTGTCAAAGTGCAGTTTTCGAATAATTACAGGTTCTCTTCCAAGCTGTTTGAGCTTATGCCTCACACCCTGGAACACTTCAATTTGCATTATGAACCCAAATACTGCGTATCGCGAGTGATTATCCACAAATCGAGACGCATAGCGGAATTGGTCTTGGAATGATAGCACTAACGGACCCATAATGTCTGAGTGCACAATTTCCCAAAACGTTTCTGGCTCGTTTAAACTTGCCCAGAAATGGCAGCCTATGTGACATCCCAAGGCGACATCAACGACATACCTCCTCTATGCCCTTGACCTTTGGGACTCCGTCGACATTTTCATGAACGTTTTGTAGGGCATGCTCATACATATGTGTTAGTCGGCAATTCCACAATGAACCTGTGTGGTCGTCCGTTGCAGAAAGCATCTTTGATATGTCCGTATAGGCAATTGGGTTGGGCAAGGTGTATAAACCTGAGCCATGATGACGAGACCCAATTCCAACCTCAAGCCCATCTTCATGGGTCAGGCGTACCTCCTTATCACAGAACAGTGATTGCATACCCTTGTCAGCTAAACAACCCACAGAAACTAATTTTTATCCAAGATTTGGAACAAGCAGTACTTCAAACAACCTGAGGTTCACATCAAAGAAGGGTAGTACGACATCTCCTTGTTGGGTGGCAGTGACAGTGGTGTTGTCCGCTAGTTCAATTGTCTTATCTGGGATGTCAATCAGTGTGTTTGGAAAGAAATCAGATACAGAACAGAAGAAATGAGAGGTAGCACCACTGTCTGAAAATGTGTCGATGCAATCAGTAACTGGCGGCACCACTGACTACTTCTCACTTGCAACTCGAGCAATCTCAACCTTGGACGCCTTCCGTGATGAATTCCTGGATTGATTTGGCTTTCTGACTGAGTTCATCTTCAGCTAAGCCAAAATCCCTTGTGGCAAATGGTTGTCAAGGTTATCTGCGCTCATGTGACAGCACGCTCACAGAACGTGCAATGGTATCCGTTTTTCGCTTCCAGCAGCATATGCGCGAGCAGTGGGGTCATTAACGGCTGTTAAATCTGATGCATTACCATCATTCTCGTTACCATTTGAAGATGTGCTGTGTCCACTTATACGTGCAGCACTGCTGTACCTGTTCTCCTTGGGACTGCGACCTCTATCAGAACTTCCTGAACCTATTTGAAGAGCATTGTATTCATCAATCAGGGTTGTGGCCACGTAGTCCCATGTAAGTTCTGAAATCTCCTTGGTCCTACGTGCTGCTGGAGTTGACTCCAATGAGCAGTTGGGGTCAGTAGATGCCAGAAGCATGGGTGCCTTGTGAGATTCAGGTATTGTGGCATCCTTGCCCATGCAGTCCAGCTTCGAGAACAGAGAGGCAATCTGTTCCACATATTCGGACATGTTTTGGTCGTGATACGGGATTCTGAACAGCTGCGTTTGCACTGCTATACGAGATACTGTCTTGTTTGATGCATATCGCACATCAAGTAACTCAAGCAGCGACCGGGGTCATCATCAATATCCATAACTACATGCGGTGGAGCATCACCAAGTGCACAAATGATGATTGCAAATGCCTTTTTGCGCTTTGCAACTATACGCGAGGGGTACTGGGTAGCACTAGAACCATACGCCTGTGACATTATAGCACTGGATTCCTCTTCCGGCAGCGACATGAAAAAATTCCAGATACCTTTCATTCGCCACGCGACACGTAGACAGCGTTGCTAGAGGGTGTATGTTGGAAAAGTATATGTTCTGTCATTAAAATCCAAATGTTCCTGGGAGCATGGGCTGTTTTCGAGGGTTCCTGTGCAAAACCGCATATGTGTCGCTGTGCAAACTCATCATGAGTCTGGGTTGTGACTGGCTCCTGAAAATGCACATATTTACTGTAGTGCGTAGAAGTGGTAGTGCACAAGTGGGCTAGATTGGCACACCCACGTGTCCAGCTAGTACAATTGACACAGTGTGCAGGGCACGTACCTATGATAGTTGGACACACGCGACATGTGGTACAGCAGTGGTACTTTGGTGAGGAGTATGAGTACTGTCACCAGGTTTACAGGTACACGAAGTGGTTAATCATGTGTGAGTTGGTGCACTTACACGTACACGTGATGTGGTGAAATAGTTTGACATGCATCGATGAATTGGGATGCGTCGGCATGCCTTGGCATGCATTGGAATGTTAATCTGTGTTTTGTGTTGGGAATTTCTGCTTTTTCATGGTTTTGTGCAGGCACGTAACTTCTGGTGCGGTGTTGGCGCGTTATTGTGTTGAGTTGATGTAAGGTATGATGAGTTAGTTCTAGGGTGGCTATGCTATGTTAGATGATGATTGGTAGTATTGAATGTCCCCAGCTACTGGTTTAGGTTTCAGTTGAAGTCGAAGTTGCGACAAAGACGAAGTTAGAGTTCTATAATAGTTTTGATTGTAGAACATCCAAGTAAGTCCAAGCGAGAGCTGACGAACTTCCTTTGCATCCCCCCACTTTTTCTTTCCCATTCCGTTTCAACTTATTACAGGTTTTGGGCCCAGCCCCGCTGACATCTGCCGTTATCCTTTTTGTTCGTTTGTCGACGTTCTCCCTCACCGCCGTTCATCCGTTTTGCTGTTTCGGTTGCCGTCTACCGTTGCATCGGGTGTATTGATTTGGATCCAGTGGGTTTTGATCTTTGCTTTTGGTTTGCGTTCCTTCCTGAGGGCGTTGTAGTGGTAGTGGTTCGATGTCGACTCTCTATCGTGATTGTGTTTGGGCCGCCATTTCTGCCCCTGTGATCGATCGCTATCGCCTGTTTGTATCTCCCTTTGTTTTGGTGTTGTGTAGATCCCTGCTTTGTGTTGGCACGTTCTGATCCGAAGAGGTTGAGGAACATTCTAGTTGAATTCTGTGCACCTGTGTGTTGCGCTTCGCAGTTTGTGTAGTCTGGGGTTTGTGTTGACCAGCCTTGTTTTGGGTTCTACTCAGTTTCTAGTGCGACGAGCGGTTGATCCAAGTAATTTGGGACGTTAGGCTGGCAGCTTCAACCAAAGCGGGTGTACTGTCGAGCGGCTTCCCACCAGTCTTTTGTCTTTTTGAGCGTATAATGGTGTTGGTCGTAAAGACCTGGTAAGTTCAGCGGGTGCATTCGTGGACGGGCTGCCGTGGCGTACTGCACTGGTGCGAGTATTTATCTTTTTCTGTTGATCCTGACTGTGTTTTGGGAGACTTGGGCTGTGGTGAATTTATTACATAACAAGCTTGTGATCTGTGCATCTAACCTTCGGGAGTTTGTACGGGGAGGCGACGTGGCGTAGTCGAACCTCCTTTACAGGATCAGGCCGCGTGTGACCTGTTTTGGTTGCACGTCAGTATCGTACTTTGGATACCAGAGTAAGTTCAGTCTCGAGGTTGCGCAAGTTCTTGAAAGAGACCAGAGAGGGTGTATTGGTGGAGGCATATCTTTGGTCATTAAACACCATCTGGACGTCTCGTAGAGAGCATTGCACCTTCTCCTCAAACGCAGGAGGAGGTAGACAGAAGAGGTCGTTTCCTACCGGGAGGGTCTCCAGGGGCCAGGGGTATGACTCCCTAGGGTAGAGGGAATAGTATTTCCTGCCACTGCTCCTGAATTTGAATTTTTTATTTCTTTGGTTTTGTTTCTTACTATTGCTGACTGTCAGCTGTCTTAATTGAACATTGTTGTTCATTTTCACCTACAATGGACTTCTTCGGAGCCATCAAGATCGAGAAGTTGGGAGAGGATAACTTCCACGTATGGAAGCAAAAAGTTGAGTTGCTTCTGGCGCTCAATGACCTCGGTGAACATCTCAAGACAACCGAACCCACGGACGATGACGAGTTGTCAGAGTGAAAAAAGAAAGATGCCAAGGCACGAGCTGTGATTGGTCTGACCATCGGTGATGAGCATTTGGATCATGTTAGAGACACCGACAATGATGCAGAAATATGGAAAGCCATATGCGATGTGTTTCAGCGCAAGACGCTGCTAAAGCGAAGCAATGCGCGACGTTCCTTATATAGCGCCAAGATGCGGGATGATGAGAAAAATGTTACAATTCATCAATCGCGTACGTCATCTCTCATTGGGTCTTAAGAGTATGGACGTCACGGTTGAGGAGGAAGACATTGCTATGGCTATCCTATGTGAACTACCGGAACGCTTTGAGCACCTTCTCGTTGCCATTGACACTAAAATTGGTGACCGCAAACTCGAACTGGAGTTTGTGAAGAGTCCTTTGCTGCAACAAGAGCGGCAAATGCATGACGGTGCCAAGGAAGAATCTGGTAGTGACGCAGCCTTGGTCCGCAGAGAATCTCAGAAGAAGTCAGTCGTGTGCTTATACTGTGGAAAAAGGGTCATATCCAGAGAAACTGTTTTAAGAAACAGCGTGATGAGGCTATAAAAAGACAAGATGCTGCTGCCCACCCAAATGTGCACACGGTGCTCGGCAATGAGGACGCTGCAGGTTGCAGTGGTTCTGAATAGGTGTGTCTCATTGCCAGTGGTTCAAACATACACAACAACACGGACTGAATCGTTGAATTTGGAGCAACTGCGCATATGACCTCTGATGAATCCATGTTTCGAACATACGAGAGCAAAATGTCGTCTGATGTGAGCATTGGTAATGATTCCAAGTTAGAGTCACGTGGCCATGGCAGTGTCAACATTAATCTTGCTCTTGAAGGGCAGAAGCGTGAGTGCCGGTTGCGAAATGTTGTGCATGTACCAAGCTTGAAGTACTATCTGCATTCAGTATCTTCCATGTGTGAATGGGGTGCTACTGTGGTCTTCGAAAAACACGAATTATTTATGTATAAGGGCTTGGCGCTGTTTGCAAAAGGGCGTCCCTTTAAAGGCCTGTACTACTTGTGCACTGACATTGACCCATCGAGACAATCCAATCGCGCACTTCTGTCAGACTTGTCACTTTGGCATCGACGAATGGCTCATGTAAATGTAAATGGCATCAAGCACATGGCTCGAAACGGTGTTGTTGCACGGCTGAATGGGGATGTGACTCAATCGATTGATGTGTTTGACTCCTGTAATGTGGCCACGTGTACCCGCGCTCCCACTCCCAAGCAAGGGGGGGAACGGGCTAAGGCACAATTAGACCTCTTCCACTCTGATATCTGTAGTCCAATACAAGTTGTTTCCTTGGGTGGCTCGCGTTACTTTGTCACATTCATTGGTGAGTAATCCCGTTTTTGCTTCGTGCACATGCTTCAAACCAAAGATGAGCTGCGGCAAATGTTTGTAAAGTGGCTCAAGTTTGTCAAAAACCAGACTGGCATGCATTTGAAGACTATAACTGCGCGCAAATGTGTCTTACCAGCACACGAGCTTGAATGCCATGGTATTGAACATTAGCACACAGTGCTAATGTTCATTAAAATCCACATCAGAATGGTCTCGCAGAACGCTTTAACCGAACACTTATGGACTTGGTGAGTTCAATGTTGGCTCAAAAGAATCTGCCCAAAAAATGTTTGGGCAGAGGCACTGAACGTTGCAGTGTACGTGCGCAATAGAGTGACATACAAGGCCCTCTGAAATAACGTAACACCATTCGAGTTGTGGAGTGGAAAAAAACCTAACCTAAGCAGTCCGTGTGTCTTTGGTAGTCGGTGCTGGTACAAATTAGTGGGACATAAGCTCAAGAAGCTAGAGCAACTTGCAGTAGAGGCAACCTTTATTGGGTACAAATCTGACTCGCATGGGTACAAATTGTGGGATGATCAGAAAAAGAAGGTAGTTGTGTCCAGGGATATGAGGTTTGACGAGTGTAGTGAGACCGATCAGGGTCCTCATCAGGTCAATAATAACGAATATGCTCAGATTGAAATATCAGAAAAGTTGAAATCGAACGTCACCCCTATCTTTACGACACCCACCCATGCTACTCAAGATCATCCTGCTGCATCAGACACTGCACTTGATGATGGTTCAGACAGTCATAATTAGCCCACAGCTGCTCCTTAGAGTGACCCTAATATATAAGATCCACAAAATGCCGAAGATCAACTCGTGAACGCAAAGCATCTACCTCTTGGTGGCGTGGCACCGCTTTAATCACAGACAACGATGGCATCCCATCTTTGTATTCGGATGCAGTGTCACGACCAGATTCCAAAGCATGGATCAAGGCTATGGGCAGTGAGTGTGAGTTCTTGATGGAGCTTGACACATGGGACCTAGTGCCAAGACCAGCAAACAGCAAAATGGTTTCGTCCAAATTGATATTTGTGCAAAAGTATGAGGCCAGTGCAAGTGGTGAACCAACAGTGCAGTACAAGGCTCGCGTGGTTGCTCGTGGTTTCCTACAAGTTGTGGGCGTCGATTTTTCAGAGACGTATGCGCCAGTAGTCACGTTTATATCTATAAGGGTGATTCTGTCCATTGTGGCAGTGCAGGACTACTACCTACACCAGATGGTTGTGAAGGCTGCATTCTTGAATGGCGACCTCGAGGAAACTGTTTACATGGAGCAGCCAGATGGGTTCGTCAAAGCCGGAACCAAGGACTTGGTGTGCAAACTAAAGAAAGCTCTATATGGGCTGCGACAGGCACCAAGGCAAGGGCACGCAAAGATTGATGCCTTTCTTGTTGAAGAACTGGGTCTGAAGCCAAACAGTGCTGACGAGTGTGTTAACATCGGACTGATACTGGAAGTGCTGGTGATCATTGCGCTCTACGTGGACGACCCAATTATAGCAAGTACATCAATGGATGCAATAGATTGAGTGAAGACAGAGCTGCCGAACCGTTGTCGAATGAAGGGCCTGAATGATGCTCGCATAATTTTAGGATTCGAGATTCGTGGGGACGGAGCTAAAAAAACGTTGTACATCACGCAGTCAGCGCACACGCACAAGGTCGTCGAACTTTTTGGCATGCGTCAGTCAAAGCCAGTGGACACTCCCATGCACTCCAAAGTGGAACTTACTCAGATTGAGGAACTTATGACAAGCATCCGATACAGGCAAGTGATTGGCTCTCTAATGTATCTTTCTGAGGGTAATCGACTGGACATATCTCCTGCAGTGTGGAAGCTGGCAAACTATGTCAAGAAACCTAGAGAGACTCATTGAAAGGCAATCAAGCGTGTACTGAGGTACCTCTATGGCACTCGATCTTTTGGACTCACGTATGGATCATGCTCGGATACTTAGCTTTATGGATATGTAGACTCGGACTGGGCAGGTGACACATCCACTCGCAAGTCTACTAGTGGATATGTGTTCATGATGAGTGATGCTCCTGTGTCTTGGAGCTCAAGCCAACAAGACGTAGTTGCGTTGTCCAGTGCCAAGGCTGAGTATGTGAGTCTATGTTCCGGAGCGAAAGGGGCGATCTGGCTGAGAAGAATTTGGAGTGCCAGTAGTGATGCTATTGGTCTGCACATAGATGAGTCAGTAAGGCTGATGGTTGAACCCACAACATTTTATGTGGAAAACCAAGGCTGCATAGAGCTCGCCTGGGATGGAGTTGTCAATAAGCGTACCAAGCGTATCGACATTTGCTTTCACTCTACACGGGAGGCTCTACGTGAAAAAGCTATTCAGCTCCAGTACTGCTTCACGGAAGACATGGTGGCTGATATACTTACCAAAGGACTTGGTGGCATGAAACTGAAGACGTTCCGCAGTTACAGTGGCCTATTGCCCCTAGACTTATGAAGTCAGTGAAAGAGGGAGGGTGTTGGAAAAGTACCTGTTCTGGTACTGAAAACCAAATGTTCCGGAGAGCATGGGCTGTTTTGGAGGGTTCCGGTGCAAAACTTTATATGCGTCACCGGGCAAACTCATCATGACTGTGGCTTGTGATTGGTTACTGCAAATGGACATATTTACTATAGTGCGTACAAGTGGTAGTGCACAAGTGGGCTAGATTGGCACACCCAAGTGTCCAGCTAGTACAATGGGCACAGTGTACGGGGCACGTACCTATGATAATTGGACACACCGGACATGTTTTTCAGAAGTGGAACCCTGGTGAGGAGTATGAGTACTGTCATCAGGTTTACAGGTACATGAAATGATTAATGACGTGTGAGTTGGTGCACTTACACGTACACGTGATGTGGTGAACTACTGTGACGTGCATCGATGAATTGGGATGTGTCGGCATGCGTTGGCATGTAAATCTGGTTGCGTGTTGTGAATTTGTGCTTTGTCATGTGTGTGCAGGCACGTAACTCATGGTGCGGTGTTGGCGCATTATTGTGTTGAGTTGATTTAAGGTATTATGAGTTAGTGCTAGCGTGGCTATTTTATGTTAGATGATGATTGGTAGTATTGAGTGTTCCTGGCTGCTGGTTTGAGTTTCAGCGGAATTTGAAGTTGCGACGAAGACGAAGTTAGAGTTCTATATAAGTTGTGATTGCAGCACCTCCAAGTAAATCCGAGCCAGAGCTGGCGACCTTTTTTTGCATCATTCTAAATTTCCGTTCCCTTCCGCTGCATCGTCTTTGACCAACTAGATGAGCTACATGAGACTCTGAAGTCGCAGTACCAAGTAAACTCGCCCCCAATACTGGCAACCTTCATTCTTTATTTTCTTTCTTTCTTTGTTCAAGAGATCCGCCGTAGCCAAATACTCGGTTTATCCATCAGGTGCCTTTTGAGATTCAGGTATAGCGACATCCTTGCTTAAGCGGTCCAGCTGCCAGAACAGAGAGGCAAACTGGTCCACATATTCGGATATCTTTTGGCCGTTACACGACATTGTAAACAGCTGCGTTTGCACTGCTACACGAGACACCGTCCTGTTCGATGCATATCGCGCATCAAGTAGCTGAAGCATGTGACTGGGGTTATCATCGACATCCATAACTACCCGCGGTGGGGCATCACCAAGTGCACAAATGATGATAGCACATGCCTTTTCGCGCTTGCAACTATACTGGAGGGGGTCTGGGTAGCACTAGAACCAGACGCTTGTGTCATTATAGGACTGGATGACTCCCCTGAGCCTGACATGAAAACATTCCAAACACTTTCAATTCGACACGCAGCACGTAGACAGTGTCGCCAGAGGGTATATTATTCGCCTTGCGTACCATGGAAACAAGGGATCCTTACACCAGAAGTGGTTTCTGACTCAACATCGGAGTCTGACATGGTTCCAGAAGGAGTTCAGTAACCAAAATTCCAACAAGTAATGCACGCAAATGAAGCAGAGTGAGGGACTCGAAGCTTAGAATCGCTATCTGTTGAAGTCTAGAAGTGGTCGACTGCCTGGCAAAGCCCCCGCGGAAGGCCCCAGCTTGGTCCAAAATCAACCCTTGAGGGGAAAATTGGTACTTTTGGAGCCCATAGATCCAAAAGCGCATATGCAACTCCGCTCAAACCCAACGTGAAACGGCAATGTGATTGGCTACTGCAAAACGCTATATGCATTGCATACCGTACAAATGTTTTGGACTGTATGGTACTGGATTGCAGATAAGCACAAGTGGAGCAATGTCTTTTGTACCAGTGTGCGCGCAGTAGACGGTTGAGCTGCAATGCTGAAGATGTGAATGGGAGCTGTATTGGGCGATTTGAGACAATACGCGTTTGTGCGCTGCGCTGACGGGTTGGAGTTCCAGCATGGAAATTGTTGATTTTTTAGAACTGGTTGCAGATCAAGGGACTGGCAATCGATTTGCTGCATTGATTGATTTAGCTATTTGATATTGTGACACTCTAAATCGCGCACGCTTTTGGTGTACACCTGAACACATTGATAACGTGTAGTGTAATAGTTCAACCACCGCCGCCGCTTGCTGCGACGACGTTGAAGTGTGTGCATTAGGGTATATATCGGTTGGCGTTGCCCGCTCTCGAGTAAACTGGTCGACTAAGGATGACAAACTTCCTTGTTTTACTTTCCTCTTTCTTCTTCCTCCCTTTTTCTTCCTTTTTGTTTTCATAACCCGCGTGTGTTGCGTCAGGTTATAGGGCCAGGGCGTCAGAGTTTCGTAGACGTTGCGCTCTACTCATATCTCTTTGAAATTTACGAAAACTGGGTTTTTGTTTTGTGCAGGTAAGCATTTAGTTGCGAACGAGCGAATCTTGTAAAAGTAGAGTGGCAGTGGTGAAAGTAGGCAAAGCGTTCAGGGACTCGTCTCTGGTAAACTGACCTGCGGCTGTTCCGATCCCTGCTTCTTTGCTTCAGCGTACAAGGAAGACTGCGCTATTTTCCGGCAAGTGACTAAAAGTGGTTAACTATTGAAAGCTTAGGGCGTCAGCTACTAGCCTCCCTTGGACGTCTCGTATGGATTGTAGAGCCCCTCGCTCTGAAGTGCGCAGAGCAGGACTTGTCGCAGAACCTGCATCTCACCAGGAGAGAGTTACCAGGGACCAGAGGATTCGGACCTCTAGAGTAGCGGGGATAGTATCTACTGCCCGGGTGCCTGTCTTAAGAAGTTTTTATTTGTGTCCAGGCTCGTATCGGTACGTCCTGTAAGTAAACTCCAGGCGTTGAGTACCTGAGCTTCGCCTGTAACCGCGTATGAGACGTGTCTCGACAAACGTAGTAGACTTGGTTACACGGTCTCTGCTGACATTTTCGCTGCTGAGTGTTTGAGCTTCTTCTCTGCTCCAGTTTTTGTGGTTTTTTGTGTAACCAAAGCCTTGAAATACCTCCTTAAGCTTCATTATATTGTATGGATATCACTACATTTAGCATTTACATAGTTGATTTTGTTGTTTCTCTTTGGTTCTAGTCCCGTTGGAACCATGTCAGACTCCGAAGTTGAAACGGAATCCACCTTTTGAAAGAAATTCTTCGTTTCCAGGGGAAGTGTGGTGATGATTATATGCTGTGGCGTCACCGTCTTCGTGCTGCATGCCGTATTAATGGTGTCTGGAATGTCACGAATCTCTCTGGTGTTCAATCTTCTAAAGACAGTTCCACTGAAGACAAAATTAGGGCAGGTACTGGCACTGAAATAGTAACTCCCCGTATCATTGCGAAACGAGAAAAGGTTTGTGCTATCATCATCTGTGCTCTTGGTGATGCTCAACTACGCGTACTCATGGACGTGCATGATGATCCTGCACGTATGTTGCAACTCTTGGATGGAAGTTACGTCTCCAATAGGACTGTATCTAGGATTGCAGTGCCGACCCGATGTTCCGAACGTTGTACAGCGGTGAGAAGATGTCCAGCTATGTGGATCAATAAACGGCATTGCTCACTCAGTTAGACCGTAAGGGCATGGATGCTGCTATAACGGAGTTTCACAAGGCACCTATGCTACTTGCTTCCATTGATCCGAGCAGTTCGTTGGAGTCCAGGGCTGCTGCACTACGTACCAAGGACTTATTGGAACTCACCTGGGACTATGTGGCAATCACTTTGATCGATGATTACAATGCTCGTCTTGTCAGTTCTTCTAGTTCTGGACGTACGCGAAGTTGAAGGAAGAACAGAAGCAAGGTTCTGGTGTTTCAAGTGTGTCCCAAAACTCTAGTCACAGGCACATAAGAGACGGAAGTGACTCTGATGATCGGCCAAGTACAGCTGGTAGAGCATACGTGGTGTCCAGTAACCGGACTTATCACTTCGAATTCTGTGATCGAGATGGTCACACAAAGGACAGATGCCATGTGAATCCCGATAAACCAGATAATCAATTACCCAAAAGCATACTGGACAAGCTTAACATAAAATCAAAGGGCAAATCTGGAACTGGAGTTCATACGGTGACCTATTCTCCTCCACATCGAGTGAAGAAAAAAAGGATTCCACCATTGGGCTCCGTGAAGGCTTGCTATAATCAATTCCAAACCGCCGTAACATGCCACTGACATAAAATGGCTGTGCCAGTTTCACACCTAGCAGTTGGTTATTGGAGTTCATGTGCCAAGCTCACTCAAAACCAAGATACATTCTGACACGAGTCTCAACGCGTAGGTCATCCAACGACTTGAGCTCCTCCAATATGTGAGATCATTGTTCGGCACTATGCCTAAATATGAGAAGTTCATCTACGTACACCAGGATGTATGCATAATTGTTAGCCGGGAACTTGCGCCTGAAAACACATGGTGCACTGTGTAATTCTTGAAAACCTATGGCTTTAATGTCTGTGCTGGACTTCGTATGCTATGCAAGATGAGCATGCTTAAGCCCTTATATAGCCTTTAGCAGTTTGTCGCATTGTGATTAGAGACCAGGAATGCCACGCAGTAACATCATTCACACGTCTTCCTTGAGGCCACCATTAAGAACTGCGGTCTTTATGCCAACCTGGGCAACAAACCTCTGCAGACATAACATCAGGTATAACATATTGCGAACCAAATTGAACTAAACATCTGGTGCATACCTCTTCAAGTAGTACTGACCATATGTCTGAGGGTTGCCTCCAGCCACTATTCGAGCTCGAAATCGGTCAACAGAGTCGTCAGCGTCACGTTTCACCTTCAGTATGACATGCGTTGGTATGAGCTGGGACTTTGGTGATTCATCCATAACCCATGTAGCCTTGTCCTCTAAAGATTTCAACTGCTCATCAATAGCATGCATCCATTTCTCTCTTTCAGTTGGGGTTGCCGAGAGTGCTTCTTTGAGTGCGGGACCATCACTCATGGTAACCTCAACCCCAGATTTTGCGGTGCCAGCCATATGCCACCAGCGTTGTGGTGCACGCCTGTGTTGCAACGCACGGGGGTTATGAAAACAAAAGGGAAGAAACAACGGAAGGAAGAAGAAACAAGAAAATAAAACAAGGAAGGTTGTCAGCCTTAGTCGACCAGTTTACTCGACAGCAGGCAAAGCCAATCTACATATACCCTACCGCACACACTTCACCGTCGTCGCAGCAAGCGACGGTGGTGGTTGCACCATTACACTACACGTTATTCGTGTGTGCAGGTGTACACGAAAAGCGCACACAATCTAGAGGGTCACAATTTCAAATAACTAAATCAATCAACGCGACAAATGCATTGCCAGTCCCTTGATCTGGAACCAGCTCTAAAAAATCAACAATTACCATCCTGGCACTCCAACCCCTCCGCGCAGCCCGCAAACGCCCATTGTCCCAAATCACCCAATACAGCTCCCATTCGCATCTTCGGCCTTGCAGCACAACCGTCTACTGCGCGCACACTGGGACCAACCACATTGCTCCACTTGTGCATATCCGCAATCCAGTACCATACACTCCATAACATTTGTACAGTATACAATGCATATAGCATTTTGCAGTAGCCAATCACATTGCTATTTCACGTTGGGTTTGAGCAGAGGCGCATATGCGCTTCTGGAGCGAGGGGCTCCAAAAGTGCCCATCGTCCCCTGAAGATTTGATTTTGGACCAAGCTGACACCTTCTGTGGGGGTTGGCGAGGCACTCGACCACTTGTAGAGTTCAACACTTCAACGTTCCTCCTCGAGTTCCTGTCCAAGACCAAGCCGTTTGAGAATTGCATTAACACTCATACGTCCCAATGGCTTGGTGAGTAAATCGGCATCATTCAGCTCACTTGGGACGTATTGAACACTAATCACATTGTCTCTTATGAGATCTCGGATAAAGTGAACCTTCACATCAATGTGCTTAGCACGACTAGAAGGACACCTTTCACCACCAGCCCACTCCAATGCGCACTGGTTGTCAGAGTGTAGAGGAACCAAAGGTTTCATGTCGAAGCCGCATTCCCGTAGCACACGAGCAACCCATACCACTTCCTGTGCAGCCAAAGTCAGAGCATAGTACTCCGCCTCGCCAGTTGATAGCGCAACTGACGCTTGTTTTCTACCACCAAACCAGCAGGTTGCTGACCCAAGTTTAACGATGTACCCGGACATCGACTTCCGACTCGTAGTATCTCCAGCGTAGTCAGAGTCAACAAAACCATGCAGATCTAGCGATCCAGGCCTGTAGCATAGCCCATGCTGTCGCGTTCCACACAGGCACCTGAGCACACGCTTCACAGCTTTGTGACACCAAGCGGTAGGAGCACTCTGAAAACGAGCCAGGATGAGAACTGGTGCAAGTATATCCAACCTAGTACGTAGTGCGAAGTACAGCAGAGACCCGATCATCTGCTGGTACAACTGCACATCCATTGGTGATTTGTCCTCCTCGATTGCTAGAGATGTGAAGAAGCACTCCACCATAGGGCTAGGTACTGGCTTAGCGTTCTGGAGACCAAATCGTCGAAGTATACTTTCAATATACAGCGACTGTCCCAGCTTGACACCAAGGAGTTGTCCGGCTGTACCTTCTATGACAGCTCCACGCCAAGGTACAGAGTGATTCGGTTCTCAATGCGGAGGTCATAGAGTGTTTTGAGCTCCTCCAACACCGTAATCCGTTGGTCCAGCGTTGACGTGAACACCAGAATGTCGTCCACATATACGAGTATTTAGGCATACATGCCATCTCCAACCTTTCGCTGGAATACGCACGGTGCGCTGGGTAGTTCCTCAAAACCCAACCTCTTCATGTCTGCTTTGAACTTGGTGTGCCATGCTAGATGAGCCTGTTTCAAACCGTACATAGCCTTGAGTAGCTTATAGCACTTTGTGGTCAGTCCGGGAACACCACGCGGCGACATCACACACACGTCTTCTTATAGCTCACCGTTGAGAAATGCAGTCTTAACATCTACTTGAGCCACATACATCTGAAGACAAAGTGCGACGTACAGGAACATGCGGACCAGGCTAAATGGCACTACTGGCGCATATGTCTCCATGTAGTTCTGCCCGTAGGTCTGGTGATTGCCACCAGCCACAACCCTAGCCTTGAATCTATCAACCGATCCTTTGGCATCGCGCTTTACGTTTAAAATGACATGAGTAGAAAGAGGCTGAGAGGCAGGTTATTCATCCTCCTCCCAAGTGTTCTTCTCCTCCAGAGATGTCAGTTCTTCATCAATGGCACTCTTCCAAAGGCTCTGCTCAAGTGGTGTGGCAGACAGTGCTTCGCCCAGAGTAGGTTCATCACTGGTAGTAATATCCATTTGTGACGTTGCACTACCGGCCATGTACCACCACTTAGCTGGTGCACGTCGTGTACGGCGAGGATAGCGTGGTTCTGGTTCAGATTCCGGTAAGACATCAGTGTCCGAAGTATGTTGACTAGCACTTGGGGCATGCTCACCACAATTGACTGGGTCCATATCGTCACCAGAAGTATGCTCGCTATCATCTGGATGATCGGTACCGCGTTCAATGCTCTGTGCGGTTGGTATGGGAGTGGATTCAATATGTTCCGTATCACTCTCAATGTCGAATGGGGTGTCCACAGAAACCATACTACCACTCTCAGTATCGATTTCAGAGTGATCTGCGCAGTCATAAGTATTATCTGATGCACCTTCATCACTCATAACATGTTCCAGGAATGGTGCCCCAGGGAACTTGGACTCGTCAAATGTCACATGCCGAGACTTTACAATGCGTGGAATCTCATCACTATCATTGACTAAAACATCATACACACCATGCTCAAGAGTCTGCAAGTACACTCCCTCAAGTGCACGAGACTCGAACTTGGTATCCGGTTTCATCTTAAGCACGAACGCAGCACACCCAAACACTTTGACATGCTTCAGGGATGGTTTTGAACCAGTCATCAAAAGGTAAGGGCTGCTTCCAGTTGCGGAGTGATAAACCCTATTGCGAACATGTATGACGTGCTTTAATGCGTATGGCCACAAGCACTCTGGGAGACTTGCCTGTATGAGCAAAGCTCGAGCAGCTTCCTCCATAGTGCGATTGATGCGCTCGGCTATTGCATTGTGTTCCGGAGTATACGGAGGAGAGAAAGAAGTGTCTTGAAGATTGTTGGCAGGGTTCAGCTGCAACGCAATATACTCCTGGGCATTATCCGAGTGCACTTTCGCAATGGCCACTCCTCCAAGCTGTTGGAACTTGTGCTCAACTGCATCGAATACAACAGCAATTTCACTTTTATGGGTCATGAATCATAAGAGTGCATACCTTGAATGCTCGTCAAGGAAGGTAGAGGCATATTAAAACCTTTGTGGGAATGAAGGTACAAGGGGTCCTAGTATATCGGAGTGTACCACCTCACCTACGGCTGATGCTCGGTCGTATTTGCCAGGGAACGGAAGTTTATGCGCCTTACCAAGCATACACGGGCGGTATATCTCCTCCATTCCCGACATCTTCGGCACCCCTTCAGCATGTTTGTAAACTGACTGGAGGTCGCGCGCATTGATGTGGGCAAGTCGCCGATGCCATAGATTAGCAATACCGGACTCCGATGTCTTCATGCAATGATCTCCACTAGTTGGTGACGAGGATGGGGTTGGGTTGGTACCTTGTGTTGCAACGCACGCGGGTTATGAAAACAAAAGGGAAGAAACAACGGAAGGAAGAAGAAACAAGAAAATAGAACAAGGAAGGTTGTCATCCTTAGTCGACCAGTTTACTCGACAGCAGGCAAAGCCAATCTACATATACCCTACCGCACACACTTCACCGTCGTCGCAGCAAGCGACGGCTGTGGTTGCACCATTACACTACACGTTATTCGTGTGTGCAGGTGTACACGAAAAGCGCGCACAATCTAGAGGGTCACAATTTCAAATAACTAAATCAATCAATGCGGCAAAACCATTGCCAGTCCCTTGATCTGGAACCAGCTCTAAAAAATCAACAATTACCATCCTGGCACTCCAACCCCTCCGCGCAGCCCGCAAACGCACATTGTCCCAAATCACCCAATACAGCTCCCATTCGCATCTTCGGCATTGCATCACAACCGTCTACTGCGCGCGCACTTGGACCAACCACATTGCTCCACTTGTGCATATCCGCAATCCAGTACCATACACTCCATAACACTTGTACGGTATACAATGCATGTTGGCAGTAGTACCTGTGCTGTCACTGAAAACCAAATGTTCCGGGGAGCATGGGCTGTTTTAGAGGGTACCTCTGCAAAAGCGCATATGCGCGTGTGCGCGAACCCAACGTGAAACTGTCTTCTGATTGGCTACTGCAAATGTACATATGCAACGTGGTGCGTACAAGTGGTATGGCATAACTGGATCGGTTGGACACACCCACGTGTCCAGCTACTACAGTGGTCCCAGTGTACGTTGTGTGCAGGGGATACTGGTGAAGTGGTTGACAGCTGGTACAAGTGGTACAGCAGTGGTTGGTACCATGGTAAGGTGCGCATGCACTGTCAACAGGTTTACACATGCACGGGTATATTGATGACGTGGTTGTTGTGTGCATTGCCACATGATGACATGGCACTAACACCACAGGTTACGTGCCGACTTACCGTGACGTGTTGACTTACCGTGATGTGTTGGCATGTGCTGGCGTGTGTTGGAGTCGTGAATTTGTGCCTTGTCATGGTCATGTGTATGCACGTAACTATTACGGAACGTTGGTGCGTTGGTGTGCGTTGATGTAATGAGGTTGTGCTGAGCTGGCTATGTCATGTTAGATGATGATTGGTAGTATTGACTGTCCCTGCTTAGTGGTTTAGGTTTTACTTGTAGTTGATGTTCCCGCGCAATTCAAGTTTAGAGTGGTATATAAGATGTGTCTGAAGGACCTCCAAGTAAATCCAAGCTAGAGCTGGCGAACTTCCCTTCCATCCCCTCAACTTCCTTTCAACTTTCAACAATGCATATAGCATTTTGCAGTAGCCAATCACATTGCCATTTCACGTTGGGTTTGAGCAGAGGCGCATATGCGCTTTTGGAGCGAAGGGCTCCAAAAGTGCCCATCGTCCCCTGAAGGTTTGATTTTGGACCAAGCTGACACCTTCTGTGGGGGTTGGCGAGGCACTCGACCACTTGTAGAGTTCAACACTTCAACGTTCCTCCTCGAGTTCCTGTCCAAGACCAAGCCGTTTGAGAATTGCATTAACACTCATACGTCCCAATGGCTTGGTGAGTAAATCGGCATCATTCAGCTCACTTGGGACGTATTGAACACTAATCACATTGTCTCTTATGAGATCTCGGATAAAGTGAACCTTCACATCAATGTGCTTAGCACGACTAGAAGGACACCTTTCACCACCAGCCCACTCCAATGCGCACTGGTTGTCAGAGTGTAGAGGAACCAAAGGTTTCATGTCGAAGCCGCATTCCCGTAGCACACGAGCAACCCATACCACTTCCTGTGCAGCCAAAGTCAGATCATAGTACTCCGCCCCGCCAGTTGATAGCGCAACTGACGCTTGTTTTCTACCACCATACCAGCAGGTTGCTGACCCAAGTTTAACGATATACCCGGACATCGACTTCTGACTCGTAGTATCTCCAGCGTAGTCAGAGTCAACAAAACCATGCAGATCTAGCGATCCAGGCCTGTAGCATAGCCCATGCTGTCGCGTTCCACACAGGCACCTGAGCACACGCTTCACAGCTTTGTGACACCAAGCGGTAGGAGCACTCTGAAAACGAGCCAGGATGAGAACTGGTGCAAGTATATCCAACATAGTACGTAGTGCGAAGTACAGCAGAGACCCGATCATCTGCTGGTACAACTGCACATCCATTGGTGATTTGTCCTCCTCGATTGCTAGAGATGTGAAGAAGCACTCCACCATAGGGCTAGGTACTGGCTTAGCGTTCTGGAGACCAAATCGTCGAAGTATACTTTCATTATACAGCGACTGTCCCAGCTTGACACCAAGGAGTTGTCCGGCTGTACCTTCTATGACAGCTCCACGCCAAGGTACAGAGTGATTCGGTTCTCAATGCGGAGGTCATAGAGTGTTTTGAGCTCCTCCAACACCGTACTCCGTTGGTCCAGCGTTGGCGTGAACACCAGAATGTCGTCCACATATACGAGTATTTAGGCATACATGCCATCTCCAACCTTTCGCTGGAATACGCACGGTGCGCTGGGTAGTTCCTCAAAACCCAACCTCTTCATGTCTGCTTTGAACTTGGTGTGCCATGCTAGATGAGCCTGTTTCAAACCGTACATAGCCTTGAGTAGCTTATAGCTCTTTGTGGTCAGACCGGGAACACCACGCGACGACATCACACACACGTCTTCTTTAAGCTCACCGTTGAGAAATGCAGTCTTAACATCTACTTGAGCCACATACATCTGAAGACAAAGTGCGACGTACAGGAACATGCGGACCAGGCTAAATGGCACTACTGGCGCATATGTCTCCATGTAGTTCTGCCCGTATGTCTGGTGATTGCCACCAGCCACAACCCTAGCCTTGAATCTATCAACCGATCCTTTGGCATCGCGCTTTACGTTTAAAATGACATGAGTAGGAAGAGGCTGAGAGGCAGGTGATTCATCCTCCTCCCAAGTGTTCTTCTCCTCCAGAGATGTCAGTTCTTCATCAATGGCACTCTTCCAAAGGCTCTGCTCAAGTGGTGTGGCAGACAGTGCTTCGCCCAGAGTAGGTTCATCACTGGTAGTAATATCCATTTGTGACGTTGCACTACCGGCCATGTACCACCACTTAGCTGGTGCACGTCGTGTACGGCGAGGATAGCGTGGTTCTGGTTCAGATTCCGGTAAGACATCAGTGTCCGAAGTATGTTGACTAGCACTTGGGGCATGCTCACCACAATTTTCTGGGTCTGAATCGTCACCGGAAGTATGCTCGCTATCATCTGGATGATCGGTACCGCTTTCAATGCTCTGTGCGGTTGGTATAGGAGTGGATTCAATATGTTCCGTATCACTCTCAATGTCGAATGGGGTGTCCACAGAAACCATACTACCACTCTCAGTATCGATTTCAGAGTGATCTGCGCAGTCATAAGTATTATCTGATGCACTTTCATCACTCATAACATGTTCCAGAAATGGTGCCCCAGGGAACCTGGACTCGTCAAATGTCACATGCCGAGACTTTACAATGCGTGGAATCTCATCACTATCATTGACTAAAACATCATACACACCATGCTCAAGAGTCTGCAAGTACACTCCCTCAAGTGCACGAGACTCGAACTTGGTATCCGGTTTCATCTTAAGCACGAACGCAGCACACCCAAACACTTTGACATGCTTCAGGGATGGTTTTGAACCAGTCATCAAAAGGTAAGGGCTGCTTCCAGTTGCGGAGTGATAAACCCTATTGCGAAAATGTATGACGTGCTTTAATGCGTATGGCCACAAGCACTCTGGGAGACTTGCCTGTATGAGCAAAGCTCGAGCAGCTTCCTCCATAGTGCGATTGATGCGCTCGGCTATTGCATTGTGTTCCGGAGTATACGGAGGAGAGAAAGAAGTGTCTTGAAGATTGTTGGCAGGGTTCAGCTGCAACGCAATATACTCCTGGGCATTATCCGAGTGCACTTTCGCAATGGCCACTCCTCCAAGCTGTTGGAACTTGTGCTCAACTGCATCGAATACAACAGCAATTTCACTTTTATGGGTCATGAAGCATAAGAGTGCATACCTTGAATGCTCGTCAAGGAAGGTAGAGGCATATTGAAACCTTTGTGGGAATGAAGGTACAAGGGGTCCTAGTATATCGGAGTGTACCACCTCACCTACGGCTGATGCTCGGTCGTATTTGCCAGGGAACGGAAGTTTATGCGCCTTACCAAGCATACACAGGCGGTATATCTCCTCCATTCCCGACATCTTCGGCACCCCTTCAGCATGTTTGTAAACTGACTGGAGGTCGCGCGCATTGATGTGGGCAAGTCGCCGATGCCATAGATTAGCAATACCGGACTCCGATGTCTTCATGCAATGATCTCCACTAGTTGGTGACGAGGATGGGGTTGGGTTGGTACCTTGTGTTGCAACGCACGCGGGTTATGAAAACAAAAGGGAAGAAACAACGGAAGGAAGAAGAAACAAGAAAATAGAACAAGGAAGGTTGTCATCCTTAGTCGACCAGTTTACTCGACAGCAGGCAAAGCCAATCTACATATACCCTACCGCACACACTTCACCGTCGTCGCAGCAAGCGACGGCTGTGGTTGCACCATTACACTACACGTTATTCGTGTGTGCAGGTGTACACGAAAAGCGCGCACAATCTAGAGGGTCACAATTTCAAATAACTAAATCAATCAATGCGGCAAAACCATTGCCAGTCCCTTGATCTGGAACCAGCTCTAAAAAATCAACAATTACCATCCTGGCACTCCAACCCCTCCGCGCAGCCCGCAAACGCACATTGTCCCAAATCACCCAATACAGCTCCCATTCGCATCTTCGGCATTGCATCACAACCGTCTACTGCGCGCGCACTTGGACCAACCACATTGCTCCACTTGTGCATATCCGCAATCCAGTACCATACACTCCATAACACTTGTACGGTATACAATGCATGTTGGCAGTAGTACCTGTGCTGTCACTGAAAACCAAATGTTCCGGGGAGCATGGGCTGTTTTAGAGGGTACCTCTGCAAAAGCGCATATGCGCGTGTGCGCGAACCCAACGTGAAACTGGCTTCTGATTGGCTACTGCAAATGTACATATGCAACGTGGTGCGTACAAGTGGTATGGCATAACTGGATCGGTTGGACACACCCACGTGTCCAGCTACTACAGTGGTCCCAGTGTACGTTGTGTGCAGGGGATACTGGTGAAGTGGTTGACAGCTGGTACAAGTGGTACAGCAGTGGTTGGTACCATGGTAAGGTGCGCATGCACTGTCAACAGGTTTACACATGCACGGGTATATTGATGACGTGGGTGTTGTGTGCATTGCCACATGATGACATGGCACTAACACCACAGGTTACGTGCCGACTTACCGTGACGTGTTGACTTACCGTGATGTGTTGGCATGTGCTGGCGTGTGTTGGAGTCGTGAATTTGTGCCTTGTCATGGTCATGTGTATGCACGTAACTATTACGGAACGTTGGTGCGTTGGTGTGCGTTGATGTAATGAGGTTGTGCTGAGCTGGCTATGTCATGTTAGATGATGATTGGTAGTATTGACTGTCCCTGCTTAGTGGTTTAGGTTTTACTTGTAGTTGATGTTCCCGCGCAATTCAAGTTTAGAGTGGTATATAAGATGTGTCTGAAGGACCTCCAAGTAAATCCAAGCTAGAGCTGGCGAACTTCCCTTCCATCCCCTCAACTTCCTTTCAACTTTCAACAATGCATATAGCATTTTGCAGTAGCCAATCACATTGCCATTTCACGTTGGGTTTGAGCAGAGGCGCATATGCGCTTTTGGAGCGAGGGGCTCCAAAAGTGCCCATCGTCCCCTGAAGGTTTGATTTTGGACCAAGCTGACACCTTCTGTGGGGGTTGGCGAGGCACTCGACCACTTGTAGAGTTCAACACTTCAACGTTCCTCCTCGAGTTCCTGTCCAAGACCAAGCCGTTTGAGAATTACATTAACACTCATACGTCCCAATGGCTTGGTGAGTAAATCGGCATCATTCAGCTCACTTGGGACGTATTGAACACTAATCACATTGTCTCTTATGAGATCTCGGATAAAGTGAACCTTTACATCAATGTGCTTAGCACGACTAGAAGGACACCTTTCACCACCAGCCCACTCCAATGCGCACTGGTTGTCAGAGTGTAGAGGAACCAAAGGTTTCATGTCGAAGCCGCATTCCCGTAGCACACGAGCAACCCATACCACTTCCTGTGCAGCCAAAGTCAGATCATAGTACTCCGCCCCGCCAGTTGATAGCGCAACTGACGCTTGTTTTCTACCACCATACCAGCAGGTTGCTGACCCAAGTTTAACGATATACCCGGACATCGACTTCTGACTCGTAGTATCTCCAGCGTAGTCAGAGTCAACAAAACCATGCAGATCTAGCGATCCAGGCCTGTAGCATAGCCCATGCTGTCGCGTTCCACACAGGCACCTGAGCACACGCTTCACAGCTTTGTGACACCAAGCGGTAGGAGCACTCTGAAAACGAGCCAGGATGAGAACTGGTGCAAGTATATCCAACCTAGTACGTAGTGCGAAGTACAGCAGAGACCCGATCATCTGCTGGTACAACTGCACATCCATTGGTGATTTGTCCTCCTCGATTGCTAGAGATGTGAAGAAGCACTCCACCATAGGGCTAGGTACTGGCTTAGCGTTCTGGAGACCAAATCGTCGAAGTATACTTTCAATATACAGCGACTGTCCCAGCTTGACACCAAGGAGTTGTCCGGCTGTACCTTCTATGACAGCTCCACGCCAAGGTACAGAGTGATTCGGTTCTCAATGCGGAGGTCATAGAGTGTTTTGAGCTCCTCCAACACCGTACTCCGTTGGTCCAGCGTTGGCGTGAACACCAGAATGTCGTCCACATATACGAGTATGTAGGCATACATGCCATCTCCAACCTTTCGCTGGAATACGCACGGTGCGCTGGGTAGTTCCTCAAAACCCAACCTCTTCATGTCTGCTTTGAACTTGGTGTGCCATGCTAGATGAGCCTGTTTCAAACCGTACATAGCCTTGAGTAGCTTATAGCTCTTTGTGGTCAGACCGGGAACACCACGCGGCGACATCACACACTCGTCTTCTTTAAGCTCACCGTTGAGAAATGCAGTCTTAACATCTACTTGAGCCACATACATCTGAAGACAAAGTGCGACGTACAGGAACATGCGGACCAGGCTAAATGGCACTACTGGCGCATATGTCTCCATGTAGTTCTGCCCGTATGTCTGGTGATTGCCACCAGCCACAACCCTAGCCTTGAATCTATCAACCGATCCTTTGGCATCGCGCTTTACGTTTAAAATGACATGAGTAGGAAGAGGCTGAGAGGCAGGTGATTCATCCTCCTCCCAAGTGTTCTTCTCCTCCAGAGATGTCAGTTCTTCATCAATGGCACTCTTCCAAAGGCTCTGCTCAAGTGGTGTGGCAGACAGTGCTTCGCCCAGAGTAGGTTCATCACTGGTAGTAATATCCATTTGTGACGTTGCACTACCGGCCATGTACCACCACTTAGCTGGTGCACGTCGTGTACGGCGAGGATAGCGTGGTTCTGGTTCAGATTCCGGTAAGACATCAGTGTCCGAAGTATGTTGACTAGCACTTGGGGCATGCTCACCACAATTTTCTGGGTCTGAATCGTCACCAGAAGTATGCTCGCTATCATCTGGATGATCGGTACCGCTTTCAATGCTCTGTGCGGTTGGTATAGGAGTGGATTCAATATGTTCCGTATCACTCTCAATGTCGAATGGGGTGTCCACAGAAACCATACTACCACTCTCAGTATCGATTTCAGAGTGATCTGCGCAGTCATAAGTATTATCTGATGCACTTTCATCACTCATAACATGTTCCAGAAATGGTGCCCCAGGGAACTTGGACTCGTCAAATGTCACATGCCGAGACTTTACAATGCGTGGAATCTCATCACTATCATTGACTAAAACATCATACACACCATGCTCAAGAGTCTGCAAGTACACTCCCTCAAGTGCACGAGACTCGAACTTGGTATCCGGTTTCATCTTAAGCACGAACGCAGCACACCCAAACACTTTGACATGCTTCAGGGATGGTTTTGAACCAGTCATCAAAAGGTAAGGGCTGCTTCCAGTTGCGGAGTGATAAACCCTATTGCGAAAATGTATGACGTGCTTTAATGCGTATGGCCACAAGCACTCTGGGAGACTTGCCTGTATGAGCAAAGCTCGAGCAGCTTCCTCCATAGTGCGATTGATGCGCTCGGCTATTGCATTGTGTTCCGGAGTATACGGAGGAGAGAAAGAAGTGTCTTGAAGATTGTTGGCAGGGTTCAGCTGCAACGCAATATACTCCTGGGCATTATCCGAGTGCACTTTCGCAATGGCCACTCCTCCAAGCTGTTGGAACTTGTGCTCAACTGCATCGAATACAACAGCAATTTCACTTTTATGGGTCATGAAGCATAAGAGTGCATACCTTGAATGCTCGTCAAGGAAGGTAGAGGCATATTGAAACCTTTGTGGGAATGAAGGTACAAGGGGTCCTAGTATATCGGAGTGTACCACCTCACCTACGGCTGATGCTCGGTCGTATTTGCCAGGGAACGGAAGTTTATGCGCCTTACCAAGCATACACGGGCGGTATATCTCCTCCATTCCCGACATCTTCGGCACCCCTTCAGCATGTTTGTAAACTGACTGGAGGTCGCGCGCATTGATGTGGGCAAGTCGCCGATGCCATAGATTAGCAATACCGGACTCCGATGTCTTCATGCAATGATCTCCACTAGTTGGTGACGAGGATGGGGTTGGGTTGGTACCTTGTGTTGCAACGCACGCGGGTTATGAAAACAAAAGGGAAGAAACAACGGAAGGAAGAAGAAACAAGAAAATAGAACAAGGAAGGTTGTCATCCTTAGTCGACCAGTTTACTCGACAGCAGGCAAAGCCAATCTACATATACCCTACCGCACACACTTCACCGTCGTCGCAGCAAGCGACGGCTGTGGTTGCACCATTACACTACACGTTATTCGTGTGTGCAGGTGTACACGAAAAGCGCGCACAATCTAGAGGGTCACAATTTCAAATAACTAAATCAATCAATGCGGCAAAACCATTGCCAGTCCCTTGATCTGGAACCAGCTCTAAAAAATCAACAATTACCATCCTGGCACTCCAACCCCTCCGCGCAGCCCGCAAACGCACATTGTCCCAAATCACCCAATACAGCTCCCATTCGCATCTTCGGCATTGCATCACAACCGTCTACTGCGCGCGCACTTGGACCAACCACATTGCTCCACTTGTGCATATCCGCAATCCAGTACCATACACTCCATAACACTTGTACGGTATACAATGCATGTTGGCAGTAGTACCTGTGCTGTCACTGAAAACCAAATGTTCCGGGGAGCATGGGCTGTTTTAGAGGGTACCTCTGCAAAAGCGCATATGCGCGTGTGCGCGAACCCAACGTGAAACTGGCTTCTGATTGGCTACTGCAAATGTACATATGCAACGTGGTGCGTACAAGTGGTATGGCATAACTGGATCGGTTGGACACACCCACGTGTCCAGCTACTACAGTGGTCCCAGTGTACGTTGTGTGCAGGGGATACTGGTGAAGTGGTTGACAGCTGGTACAAGTGGTACAGCAGTGGTTGGTACCATGGTAAGGTGCGCATGCACTGTCAACAGGTTTACACATGCACGGGTATATTGATGACGTGGTTGTTGTGTGCATTGCCACATGATGACATGGCACTAACACCACAGGTTACGTGCCGACTTACCGTGACGTGTTGACTTACCGTGATGTGTTGGCATGTGCTGGCGTGTGTTGGAGTCGTGAATTTGTGCCTTGTCATGGTCATGTGTATGCACGTAACTATTACGGAACGTTGGTGCGTTGGTGTGCGTTGATGTAATGAGGTTGTGCTGAGCTGGCTATGTCATGTTAGATGATGATTGGTAGTATTGACTGTCCCTGCTTAGTGGTTTAGGTTTTACTTGTAGTTGATGTTCCCGCGCAATTCAAGTTTAGAGTGGTATATAAGATGTGTCTGAAGGACCTCCAAGTAAATCCAAGCTAGAGCTGGCGAACTTCCCTTCCATCCCCTCAACTTCCTTTCAACTTTCAACAATGCATATAGCATTTTGCAGTAGCCAATCACATTGCCATTTCACGTTGGGTTTGAGCAGAGGCGCATATGCGCTTTTGGAGCGAGGGGCTCCAAAAGTGCCCATCGTCCCCTGAAGGTTTGATTTTGGACCAAGCTGACACCTTCTGTGGGGGTTGGCGAGGCACTCGACCACTTGTAGAGTTCAACACTTCAACGTTCCTCCTCGAGTTCCTGTCCAAGACCAAGCCGTTTGAGAATTGCATTAACACTCATACGTCCCAATGGCTTGGTGAGTAAATCGGCATCATTCAGCTCACTTGGGACGTATTGAACACTAATCACATTGTCTCTTATGAGATCTCGGATAAAGTGAACCTTTACATCAATGTGCTTAGCACGACTAGAAGGACACCTTTCACCACCAGCCCACTCCAATGCGCACTGGTTGTCAGAGTGTAGAGGAACCAAAGGTTTCATGTCGAAGCCGCATTCCCGTAGCACACGAGCAACCCATACCACTTCCTGTGCAGCCAAAGTCAGATCATAGTACTCCGCCCCGCCAGTTGATAGCGCAACTGACGCTTGTTTTCTACCACCATACCAGCAGGTTGCTGACCCAAGTTTAACGATATACCCGGACATCGACTTCTGACTCGTAGTATCTCCAGCGTAGTCAGAGTCAACAAAACCATGCAGATCTAGCGATCCAGGCCTGTAGCATAGCCCATGCTGTCGCGTTCCACACAGGCACCTGAGCACACGCTTCACAGCTTTGTGACACCAAGCGGTAGGAGCACTCTGAAAACGAGCCAGGATGAGAACTGGTGCAAGTATATCCAACCTAGTACGTAGTGCGAAGTACAGCAGAGACCCGATCATCTGCTGGTACAACTGCACATCCATTGGTGATTTGTCCTCCTCGATTGCTAGAGATGTGAAGAAGCACTCCACCATAGGGCTAGGTACTGGCTTAGCGTTCTGGAGACCAAATCGTCGAAGTATACTTTCAATATACAGCGACTGTCCCAGCTTGACACCAAGGAGTTGTCCGGCTGTACCTTCTATGACAGCTCCACGCCAAGGTACAGAGTGATTCGGTTCTCAATGCGGAGGTCATAGAGTGTTTTGAGCTCCTCCAACACCGTACTCCGTTGGTCCAGCGTTGGCGTGAACACCAGAATGTCGTCCACATATACGAGTATGTAGGCATACATGCCATCTCCAACCTTTCGCTGGAATACGCACGGTGCGCTGGGTAGTTCCTCAAAATCCAACCTCTTCATGTCTGCTTTGAACTTGGTGTGCCATGCTAGATGAGCCTGTTTCAAACCGTACATAGCCTTGAGTAGCTTATAGCTCTTTGTGGTCAGACCGGGAACACCACGCGGCGACATCACACACACGTCTTCTTTAAGCTCACCGTTGAGAAATGCAGTCTTAACATCTACTTGAGCCACATTTATCTGAAGAAAAAGTGCGACGTACAGGAACATGCGGACCAGGCTAAATGGCACTACTGGCGCATATGTCTCCATGTAGTTCTGCCCGTATGTCTGGTGATTGCCACCAGCCACAACCCTAGCCTTGAATCTATCAACCGATTCTTTGGCATCGCGCTTTACGTTTAAAATGACATGAGTAGGAAGAGGCTGAGAGGCAGGTGATTCATCCTCCTCCCAAGTGTTCTTCTCCTCCAGAGATGTCAGTTCTTCATCAATGGCACTCTTCCAAAGGCTCTGCTCAAGTGGTGTGGCAGACAGTGCTTCGCCCAGAGTAGGTTCATCACTGGTAGTAATATCCATTTGTGACTTTGCACTACCGGCCATGTACCACCACTTAGCTGGTGCACGTCGTGTACGGCGAGGATAGCGTGGTTCTGGTTCAGATTCCGGTAAGACATCAGTGTCCGAAGTATGTTGACTAGCACTTGGGGCATGCTCACCACAATTGTCTGGGTCTGAATCGTCACCAGAAGTATGCTCGCTATCATCTGGATGATCGGTACCGCTTTCAATGCTCTGTGCGGTTGGTATAGGAGTGGATTCAATATGTTCCGTATCACTCTCAATGTCGAATGGGGTGTCCACAGAAACCATACTACCACTCTCAGTATCGATTTCAGAGTGATCTGCGCAGTCATAAGTATTATATGATGCACCTTTATCATTCATAACATGTTCCAGAAATGGTGCCCCAGGGAACTTGGACTCGTCAAATGTCACATGCCGAGACTTTACAATGCGTGGAATCTCATCACTATCATTGACTAAAACATCATACACACCATGCTCAAGAGTCTGCAAGTACACTCCCTCAAGTGCACGAGACTCGAACTTGGTATCCGGTTTCATCTTAAGCACGAACGCAGCACACCCAAACACTTTGACATGCTTCAGGGATGGTTTTGAACCAGTCATCAAAAGGTAAGGGCTGCTTCCAGTTGCGGAGTGATAAACCCTATTGCGAACATGTATGACGTGCTTTAATGCGTATGGCCACAAGCACTCTGGGAGACTTGCCTGTATGAGCAAAGCTCGAGCAGCTTCCTCCATAGTGCGATTGATGCGCTCGGCTATTGCATTGTGTTCCGGAGTATACGGAGGAGAGAAAGAAGTGTCTTGAAGATTGTTGGCAGGGTTCAGCTACAACGCAATATACTCCTGGGCATTATCCGAGTGCACTTTCGCAATGGCCACTCCTCCAAGCTGTTGGAACTTGTGCTCAACTGCATCGAATACAACAGCAATTTCACTTTTATGGGTCATGAAGCCTAAGAGTGCATACCTTGAATGCCCGTCAAGGAAGGTAGAGGCATATTGAAACCTTTGTGGGAATGAAGGTACAAGGGGTCCTAGTATATCGGAGTGTACCACCTCACCTACGGCTGATGTTCGGTCGTATTTGCCAGGGAACGGAAGTTTATGCGCCTTACCAAGCATACACGGGCGGTATATCTCCTCCATTCCTGACATCTTTGGCACCCCTTCAGCACGTTTGTAAACTGACTGGAGGTCGCGCGCATTGATGTGGGCAAGTCGCTAATGCCATAGATTAGCAATACTGGACTCCGATGTCTTCATGCAATGATCTCCACTAGTTGGTGACGAGGATGGGGTTGGGTTGGTACCTTGTGCTGCAACGCACGCGGGTTATGAAAACAAAAGGGAAGAAACAACGGAAGGAAGAAGAAACAAGAAAATAGAACAAGGAAGGTTGTCATCCTTAGTCGACCAGTTTACTCGACAGCAGGCAAAGCCAATCTACATATACCCTACCGCACACACTTCACCGTCGTCGCAGCAAGCGACGGCGGTGGTTGCACCATTACACTACACGTTATTCGTGTGTGCAGGTGTACACGAAAAGCGCGCACAATCTAGAGGGTCACAATTTCAAATAACTAAATCAATCAATGCGGCAAATCCATTGCCAGTCCCTTGATCTGGAACCAGCTCTAAAAAATCAACAATTACCATCCTGGCACTCCAACCCCTCCGCCCAGCCCGCAAACGCACATTGTCCCAAATCACCCAATACAGCTCCCATTCGCATCTTCGGCATTGCATCACAACCGTCTACTGCGCGCGCACTTGGACCAACCACATTGCTCCACTTGTGCATATCCGCAATCCAGTACCATACACTCCATAACACTTGTACGGTATACAATGCATGTTGGCAGTAGTACCTGTGCTGTCACTGAAAACCAAATGTTCCGGGGAGCATGGGCTGTTTTAGAGGGTACCTCTGCAAAAGCGCATATGCGCGTGTGCGCGAACCCAACGTGAAACTGGCTTCTGATTGGCTACTGCAAATGTACATATGCAACGTGGTGCGTACAAGTGGTATGGCATAACTGGATCGGTTGGACACACCCACGTGTCCAGCTACTACAGTGGTCCCAGTGTACGTTGTGTGCAGGGGATACTGGTGAAGTGGTTGATAGCTGGTACAAGTGGTACAGCAGTGGTTGGTACCATGGTAAGGTGCGCATGCACTGTCAACAGGTTTACACATGCACGGGTATATTGATGACGTGGGTGTTGTGTGCATTGCCAAATGATGACATGGCACTAACACCACAGGTTACGTGCCGTCTTACCGTGACGTGTTGACTTACCGTGATGTGTTGGCATGTGCTGGCGTGTGTTGGAGTCGTGAATTTGTGCCTTGTCATGGTCATGTGTATGCACGTAACTATTACGGAACGTTGGTGCGTTGGTGTGCGTTGATGTAATGAGGTTGTGCTGAGCTGGCTATGTCATGTTAGATGATGATTGGTAGTATTGACTGTCCCTGTTTAGTGGTTTAGGTTTTACTTGTAGTTGATGTTCCCGCGCAATTCAAGATTAGAGTGGTATATAAGATGTGTCTGAAGGACCTCCAAGTAAATCCAAGCTAGAGCTGGCGAACTTCCCTTCCATCCCCTCAACTTCCTTTCAACTTTCAACAGACATCGCTATGGCAATCCAATGTGGGCTACCAGACCACTTCGAACACCTCATTGTCGCTATTGACACCACGATTGGTGATCGTAAACTCGATTTAGAGGTTGTGAAGAGTCGTTTGCTGCAAGAGGAACAGCGAATGAACGATCGTGCCAAGGAGGAGTCCGGAAGTGACACAGCTTTGGTCGGTGCGCAGTCACGAAAGAAGTCCATGATGTGCTACTACTGTGGTAAGAAGGGGCATATCCAGAGAAACTGTTTCAAGAGACAACGTGACGAAGCTAGCAAAGAGCAGAGTGCTGCTGCAAACCCAGCTGTGCAGACCGATCTCGGCAACGAGTAACGAGGATGTGACAGTGACTCTGACTTTGTTTGTCTCATTGCGACAGGTTCAGTGGAAGAAAGTATCAGTGACTGGATCATTGACTCTGGTGCCACCACCCATATGACGTATGACGAGTCCATGTTTGACAGTTATAGCAAAAGAGAGTCTGCCGGTGTGAGTATCGGCAATGACTCGAAGCTGGAGTCTCTTGGTCATGGCAGTGTCCACCTCGATCTCGCTGTTGAAGGCCGTAAGAGCAAGTGCCGGTTGGGTGAAGTAGTGCACGTACCAAATTTTAAGGTATCATCTGCTGTCAGTATCTGCGATGTGTGACCTGGGTGCGCGAGTGGTGTTTGACAAAACCAAAGTATGTGTATACAAAGGCAACACCATGATCGCCCAGGGCCGTCGCATCAAAGGACTGTAATACCTATGTACCGCGATTGAAGTACCAGAAGACATGGACAACGCACTTGTGACTGACCTGTCACTATGGCATGCTCGAATGGCTCATGTGAATGTGGATGGTATCAAACATATGGCTCGTAACGGTGTTGTGTCAGGGCTGAATGTGGACTTGAATCAATCGATGGATGTGTGTGACTCTTGTGTAGTGGGAAAATCTACACGTGCTCCAACTCCCAAGCAAGGGGGGGAACGGGCTTTGCACCCCTTGGACCTAGTGCATTCGGACATTTGTGGTCCAATCCAAGTAGGTTCCTTGGGAGGTTCACGCTACTTCGTCACATTCATCGATAATCACTCCCGTTTTTGCTTCTTGTACATGCTCAAGACCAAGGATGAGGTGTTCCACGTGTTCGTGAAGTGGCTCAAGATGGTTCAAAATCAGAGTGACCGACATGTGAAAACCATCACCGCACGTGAGTCTGTGCTACATGCGTTACGCACAGATAATGCTGGTGAATATGTGTCAAAGAAGTTTTCACAAGAGCTTGAACGTCACGGTATTGAACATCAGCGAACGGTGCCTTACAATCCACATCAGAATGGTCTGGCCGAACGGTTCAACCGAACACTCATGGACTTGGTGAGATCGATGCTGCATCACAAGAAACTGCCAAAGATCTTCTGGGCTGAAGCATTGAACGTTGCAGTGTATGTGCGCAATCGAGTCACCTGCAAGACCCTTCCGAGTGACGTGACACCACTCGAGATGTGGAGTGGATATGAACCTTACTTGAGCAATCTGCGTATGTTCGGTAGCCGGTGCTGGTACAAAGTGGTGGACCACAAGCAGAAAAAGCTGGAGCAACGTGCCGTGGAGACGATCTT